>KE598576.1:59836-135620 GCA_000444155.1 Cladonia macilenta KoLRI003786 | reverse complement strand
TCCATCCCCCCCACCTGCCCCCTCGCATCCCCCTCCATAAACGCTCTCAGCGCCCACAGCGCCGTCCTTATCCCCCACGCTGGCTGCCACGTCTCTTCATGGTGCCCGGAAATCGAAAGGCAGATCTCGCGATTTACTTCGAAGCGGCCGGAGGGGGTTAGGAAGCGGAAGGAGGGAGGGCGGAGGGGGTAGGTGGGAGGGAGGATTATGCGGCCGTGGTAGGCGCCACGGGAGTAGGGCGTGGAGGGGGGGCCAAGGAGGGTGAAGTGCCATTCGAAGAGGTTGGAGTCGAGGGGGGCGGCGTGGAGGGTGGGGTCGGGGTTGGAGGAGAGTTCGGAGGCTTCTTTGAGGATGCGTTTGATGGTGGGGGATTTGGTGTTGAAGGTTGGGAGGGTCATGGTTGCGGTAGTGTAGGAACGATTTTACATGAATTGGCACGATCTTGAGATTATGTTGTTTGAAGAGTCTTTGGTGCGTAAAGACGGGGGTTTGTTCATTGTTGGCCGGCTGAGGTGAGGTGTTGCTACCTTGACGAGAAAGTGCTAAGTGAAGGCTAAACAAAAATGGTTAGCGTGACATCCAACACGCAACTTGAAATTGCTCTCATCATCTTTAGGAATCAATTGAAGTGGCAAAAGAATCTTCACTCTGTAGTATCCTTCGTTCTATTTTACAAAGTATATATCCGTCCCTCTATCCATGCATAACCGCCATCATATGCGCATACCTCCTAATCGAGCCATCAAAATCCGTTGCCAGCATGATCCATCTACAACAGGGTATCATATGCACGCAAACACCCCTAGAGAATACTCCAATGCATTACGCCATATAACCAAAATAATGCCAACACCATCTTCATTCACCTTGCAACCCACCTGCCTCATTCACCGCTTCACCACGTTCACTGCTTCGTCTCTCACTCCCAGTATCCTCCCTCTCCTTTCCTTTGTCTCCACTGCTCCCCTCATCAACGACCTCTTCCCCATCCCCCAGCGCCATCCACCACCATTCATCAACCTTGTACCCACTTCCAACTCTACTTGCCGCCTTCGCACTGACCAGCCACTCAAGTACCCATCCAATCTCCTGTTCCTCCATCGAAGGTCTAAGACCCTGCTCAATCACGCTCGCATTGATCCCTGGACGCACCGCTAACAACGACAAAACAGCCGCTCGTGCCATATCCCACATCACAGGCACCAATTGATCGTGAATATCGTACCACAGCGGTATTTTGCTGTTTGCATCGTGCAGGTGCTGACATGGCGGCGGTGGGAGTGGCAATAGAGGGGTACCCTCGGTATATGCTGGGAGTGGACAAATTTCCATATTGAAGTTGAGTTTGCGCTTGTCCATTTGTCGAGACTCATAGCCTCCATTTGTCAAACCCCACTTGTTTGCTGGGACGTCAATCTGTACGAGCGTAATACGTTTGTTTGCGATCATGTTGATGATCGCCAAGACATCACCATCGTTTGCTGTGTAGGAATAAGGTGCGGAGCCTTGTTCTGCAAAGGTTCGATCGAGCTGTTTCTTGTAGGCTAGAGCTCGCTTGAAATGGTTGGCTATCAGGTTTCTCTTCAGACGGCTGAGAAAGTGCTCATTGATGTCATAGTTGCGACCGGGAACGAGACGGCCTTTATTTTCTTGCATTAAGACGCGGTCAAGGAGGAGACCCCTGAGTGCGTCCTCGATAACGTTGTTAGGGAAGATGGAAAGCTTCGTACGAGCGGCTTTGGGATCATAAGTCTCCTCCGGTGTAATGACGTTGGCACGCACCCATGTCCTTGCGGTCCCTATTTGTTCGGTGACTTTCGATTGGGCTTGTTGGCCTTTCGAATCTAAAGGATATACCAATGCGCTGCGATTTGCGACAGTGGACCTCTTCACCGCACTTGCAGTGCCGTGTGTTTCGTAGTATTCATAAAGGTCAGTATCCTCGACATTGTCATCGAACGCGTAGATGTCATCAAAGTCACTGCGTTCGGCTGGTATCTCAGGCAGTGACTGCAGGTTAGTACCGAAACGTTCCATAGCCCAATCTGTAAGCCATTTCCAATCATAGCTTGGAAGGTCCTCGAAATTCAGAGGAGGAACGGCTCCCTCCTCATAAGCTGCCAGGAACATGTTCTGAAAATCTTCTTCTAGCTTAGGAAGAATCAGCTTATGTTTCTGCAACGTGTGGCTCCATTTTTTATTGATGAACATTTGATCACGCATCCCACCGAAGGCTTTGGTGACAAGCACCCAATCAACGATTCTCTCAAGCCCACCTGTCAGCGTACGGACAACGGCCACAGCAGTGAGTAGCCGCCTCTCCCCCTCCGGCCCAAGTGAGGTTTCCTCCCGTGAGCCGCGTATCCTTCGAATCTTGGAGGGTCTGAGGTCCGAATCCGCAAATGACGCTGTAGTCCTGCCTTCATTATGATGTACCGTTAGTGAAGTCAACCGACGCCGCTTCATGGGTGCTTGGAGCTGAATCCTTCTAAGGGCTTCTGAAGCTGCGGCAGAGATGTTTCTACTGCCTGGGTTGAGGATGTTACGACCTATCCTGGATCTAAACGCTCTGACACGKTCAAAGGTACCATCATTTGTCCCTTCTGTCTCAGCTGTGACGTGAGGGTGCGGGAAGATATAATTGACCATTGGCCAGCCGGGGATCCTAGCATCCTGTAAGTCCACAGTATTGAGCTCGAAATGGAGCGCATCATTGATCTGCGTTTCGAAGGGGTAAGCATCCTCTTCGAGCTTTCTACGCTTGGCGGGGCGCTTGTCCCGGCCTTGCACTCCATGCACAAATGGTTTTATCGCGGTGCCTGGTCCACGTCCACCATAGATCAATTTTCGAGGAGGCCCAATCCCGGAGAAACTGACATGGAACGTACCACTGAGCCTGTTGAAATAGTGGGTTGGATCCATGAAGCCAACTAAAGCGGCCCTCTTTAGCTGTCGTTGACTCTTATGCCTTGGAGAGGTGCGCAAGTCTAAGATTGACTTCGTTCCATGMACATTGTCGTGCAGGTCAAGAGATGACGATACCGTTGTCGACTCACTTACAATACTTTCGCGTCTTCCAGCATCCATTGAACCAATATCAGACCCTGTTAATATCCTCGTACTAGCCTCAGAATACGGCGAGGTATACGGTAAATCCTGTGATCCGGGAGTACCAACTCTTGGAGAAGGTGGACGCACTGGCGCATATGGAGATCGAAACGGCTCCTGTAGGGTTTCTGTATTGAGCAGGTAGGGCTTCTTTCCTTGTGCTTGATTACGCTCTATACGGGCCGCATTCTCAGCAATTTCCTGCATCCGCGGGGTACGCTGTTTCGTAGGCTCCGAGAAGCGGACACGCTTGGATATATAAGACCCTCGCTTGCGTGTTTGGTCAGTAGCCAGCGTTAATAATGTCGGCCTCTCCTCTTCGAAGTTGTACTCTGTGAATGCATACTGGGATGGAAGCCAAGTCAAAGAGTCCTCGTCAGTTTCCAGACCATCGATCTCTTGTGGCAAAGGAAAAGGCGGTGGTTCATGCTGGTCTCGTTTTTTCATGAGGCTACGAAGTCGTCGAAACCTGATCTTTGGCGGTTTAGGTACCCTTGGGGCTCTGGGTGGGTTAAAGGCATCTGAGGGTACGATAAGCATTTTACCATTTCGAATAGACCCATCCGCGGTAGCGTCGAGATCACTCTGCAACCCTGCGGTAGACCCAACACCGAGAGGATGCTCCGTATCCTCTCGATCCTGCGCTCTGAGTACCGCCAATCTCGCTTGGACCTTGTAGTGCTCGCCTTTGGTCAAATTTGCAGGGACTTGATTTTCAGCCAATGATTCGCCTGATTGCCTATAATTATGATGTGCATCCTCTGGCAATAAAGCCGGAGGTATATAGAGCCGAGGATGATGCGCAGCGATTTGCGCCTGGGTCTCCTTTATCCTGGGGTCCGTAATATCAACATTGGGTAATGTCAGCATGGTCCTAGTAGTGATAATTCCATGCTTGTTCTGGAAGGAGAACGTGATCTTCCGAAGCTTGTCTTCAGCACATAGCTGATTTACCGCATTCAGAACTGTCTTTCTTTCAGGCATACCGTCTTCGCCCCTTCTCTTAGCCCACTCAGCAGCGAAGGGGAGAAGAATCTCTCCGTGGCTTGGAAAGACGCCATCGCACTTTTCCATGAGATCCATAATGATCTTTCTGCGTAGAAACGCCACTGAGCCACCTGAACGAGACCACCTCGCACGGCTATTCTTGACAGTCGCCTTCGGTTCTCCAGCGACGGGAGCTGGCGATGGACTTGCAGTATTCATAAGCTCGCTGACTGATGGCTGGTCCGCGACAGAGGCGTCTACTGACAAGGGGGCGCGAGATTGTGCAACGCTTGATCGTTCAACTGTCGGAATAACGTTATTGTCGGCCGGCTGGTCGCTTGTGCCAGGAATCCCTGTCAGGGTCGGAGGGGAAGAAATAGTACGATCGAGTGCCGACTCCGTCATGCTTGCCTTCATTTGGTGACTAGCGTCACCATGGTCAAGGTTCGAAACGAAATCTGGGAGGTGCTTGAGTTTCAATGTAACGACCAAGGACTCCATTTCAGACGGCGTCTTGCTGCCAGTTTGTTCATCTACAATGGGAATGTCTTTTATTGTCGTAAGGGAAACTGGGTTGACGTTTTGTCCTTGAGCTGTTGGAATGACAGGAGATACCGACGCCATTGGATGTGACTCCACTTCGAGTCTTTCGCTATTTTGCGGAGTACTTGCGATCTGCAAGTCCACTGCTTCACTGTCATCTGCCGGTCGCGTCCCAGCACTGGCGAGGCTGTTTGGCTTCAGTGTCACCACCGATAATGCTCCATCTGAAGGCGCATCATTCCTGGTTGGCTCACTGAATGGAGGTCTTACTGGAGGAGATCCTCGAGTTGGCTGAGGAGAGTCTCCGCGTTTCCTCTTGGTCCCTTTAGCGCCAGCGTAAGGTGAAGCATAGCTGGAATCAGGTGGATGGTTCCCATGGTTGGTGGTTGCCGTTTGAGAAAGCTTAGGCTCGTTTGATGAGAAGTAGCTGGGCTCACTTCGAGCGAGCAAATGGCTAACAGTAGGTGTTTGGGGAAGAACAGAGTCTGAAGAGTCTTGTAGTGGCACTGGAGTTGCCGGGTCCTGCAGCGGCACACTGGCTCTGGGGGTTGGGGCCATGAGAGAATGTTCGTTGTTGGGCCTATTCGTGCGCTGAGGCTGAGCTGGTTCAGTAGGCACAAACCAGTCAAATTCACGTAAGCGAGCGGACTTGAAGATAGCAACCTTGAAGCATGGCGGCCGAAAGCCTGGAGGTTCCATGGGTCTCTTCCGCCGCGGTTTCGTATCACCATAGAAGAATCCGTCGTAGGGTCTTGCAATAACGTTCAGCTGACCCTCGTAGTACTTTGACATGAATGCCCTCCATCCAGGATAGGCACTTCCAGCGTCAGATTCAGCAATAATAGGGGCAGCCTCTAGCGTTGCCTGCCTTGCTCCACTCACAATTGGCCTTGAAAGTGATGACGTGGAGAGCGAGAGGAAAGAGCCTGAATGCGCTGCTATCGATGGAAGATAGTTGCATTGAGGAACGGAACAAGTGTGAGCAGCTGTTGATGGCAAATAAGGCAACACATTATCATCCTTTGAAGTCGCCTCTTGTGCCACAACTGGTGTGTGACGTTGTCGTTGGTGCCTTGTTTCCAGTGGCTGGACAGTGGTAGCTTTATTGAGCTGAGGACGGCCACGTCGTATCAGTGGAGCTTTCACTGGAGCGGRAACGAAAAGGGTATGTGCAGCCATTGAAGGCCAGTAAGAAGTCGCCTGAGGGCGTCGTCCCCTTTTTGGCCGAAAATAGCTTGGAGGCAATTGAGACCACAAGCTACCGCTTAGTCCTTCGATAGCCTCAGGTGCTGGACCACCAGCGAATCTGTGTAGGATCTCTGCTCTTGTAAGTTTAGGGAGCGGCTCCATCTTATCCCAACTGCGCAGAGTATCCGCTGCGGCTAAAACCTCAGTGGTGACCAAGACTAGGTCCTCCCCATGCTCCACACGTGTTTCGATCTCATAATCAATCTTCTGTCTCTCGTATTTTTCGGCCATCTCCTGGGAGTCCCGCAGTCTTTTGATCTCCTTTGGGTTCATGTCTTGGATGTTGTCTGGAATTCCTGACTTGGGATATTTCCTAGGTCGCCCAAGCGACTTACCAGGCTTGCGCAACGATTTAGGCATAGATTTGCCTCTCTGGCCTTGCTCAGAAGACACAGGCCGGGTCGCGGAGTTGATTTGCTTGACTTGTCGGGTTAGGAACGTGAATTTCAGAGGACCGTAGACATCCTCTTCAGGCCTCGGAGCACGTGAAGGGCTTGTCTTGGCTGATTTGTTGCCTGGTGATGCCGGAGGACGTCCCCGTCGCTGCTTTTTCTCACTTTGACCAGGGGTCTGACTATCCAGAGTCCTGTTCTGGATGACTATATCGAGGTCAGGAAATCTCAGCCGGTCAATGGCAATTTCATGAGCTTACCAAATGTCCCATCAGACTGCTTTTCTAGCCATAGATCGTCCTTGACTGGGCGATAATCACCAGCCTTGATCCCCGATGCGCACTCCGCTAGTGTCGCATCATTGTTGGGTCCATGAAACTGATCGTCATCGAGCTTCGGGAACCCATACTCATCAAGTTCTGGCTCAGCCTCTAAGGATGCAACAGTATTATTGCCAAACTTCAGATGATCCGGGACAGTCTTCACAGCCTCCCAAAATCCCATGCCGCTCTCAACTACGTTCTTGAAATTTTCATATGTGAAATGAATGTGTACGTGGCTTTTACCCTTAAGTTGGGTATCTTGGAGAATAGCAAGATGGCGAAGGTGTAACGGCTGCGATATCTGCCAGCTTTCCACCAGTCTTGAGATATAGTCTTCTGTGATCTTTTTGACTTTTGGACCAAACAAGTTCTCTCGAAGCTCCTAATTGCAAAATGAGCATGTGGAACAACAGCTGTCTTCCGGGCCACGGCGTGAACTTACGGTTGCACTTATACCTCGAGTAGCGGACCGATGGACGAGATCGAATATTTGATTACCCACCGTTCTATCACTTGTCCATTGAGGAACGACTGGAGGCTCATTTTGGGCCGTTGGTATTGTAGGATTTTGGGTGGCACCAGTTTCGCGCTTAGCCTTTTTCTTCTTCTTTTTTCTTGTTGGACGATCCAAATCATCAGTTGGATCGGTCTTCTCATCCGCAATTACCTTGTCGTTGGCATAACGAGCCAAAGTGCATCGACTGGTATGCAATCTCCTCCGTGGTTCACCTACCCAGGTTGTTTCAGGCTTCTTTACGATATAGCCACCATCACGCAGGCGGTCAGTCCGACTGGGAAGGGATCTCTTATCCTGACCGGTGATGCTTATCAGGTTGTGCTGCAGGATGCCTTTTGGCCCATGGGCTGCGATGACTGACAGACAGGCGAAGTCAAAGACTTTGACCCTGGTCTCATCGGGGCCATGACCTGTTATCGCATGCCACATGCGGTTTCTGCTTGTGTACAGTCGAATCACAGGTTCCGCGGTAGACTTCGTTGTGACATTTTTGGGTGGTGCACGAGTGCCAGGCTTCTCAGCTTGGGCAGCCTTAGTCCTGGATTTTTTTGCCGGACCAACGTGATTCGTTTGAGAGGGGGTGAGATGCTCTTGAGCTTCTAAACTTCCAGAAGCCACGTCAGGCTGCGTGGTGTGCTTGGTAGCTTTGCGCTGGGGTGAATTGGCTATGTTCACAACCACTTGACCCTCACTTGAACCAACATCCTGTTCATCTACTACATCTCCACTCCCTTTCGGAGTCGCGCTGACCTCGCCAAAAGATTTTCCCTGCGCAATACCCTCATTCCTCCCCTCCACCTCGCCCAAACTCAACTGCTTATGACCAACATGATCTCCCACACGAATCTCCGGATGCTTAATAAGCCATTTCCAGACCTGCTCCAGAAAAGGCCGGTCAATATTCGGAGAGAAAGTCCTAGTTGCAAATTGAGCATCGGGGTTTGCTATAAGATTACCCTGGGATGGGAATGATGTGGATGTGTCATCTGCGTAGTAGCTTTTGACATGGTTAATGAAATCGGAAGGTAAGGCGCCTGGGGGGTAATGTTAGTGGATGGGTAAATTATACTTGAAGGGCAATCTGTCTTTTGTTACGTATGGCTGTAACGTATTATTAGGAAAGATGGGATTGAGCGCACAACGCTGCGAGAAACATGAATATGACTTTGCGTGAGATATGACTCAAATAGGCAAGCGCAACAAAAGAGACAACCAATCAAACATCCAAGAACAATGCAAAAGTACAAGTCTCATTGCGGAGCAAGTACTCTAATACCATTACCAGAGATATCAAAATCACAACTCACCATACTCCCCCGTCAGCGCAATCTGATCCAGCAAGTAGCCTATCAGCCCATCCAAGCTCCTCCAATTCCCTGCATCTTCATCTTCAGCCCTAAACTTCATGCCGGCGACACCCGCCCTACACTAACGCGCAGCCTTCCTTCTGTGACAATATGGTTGGTGATGTGGTTCAGTGGTGTGGTGCGTGTTGTGTTGTGGAGGGCGGGGTTCGATTCTCAGATGATGTTTGGGTTTGAGAATATTTTTGGGCGGGGCGCTAGGGTGCTCGCTTGTGAGATGTAAGGTTTGGGTGGGGAAATTTTGTGGAAATTCATGTTTGTGCAAGACATGGAGGTGCTATTGATGAAGCACGATGTTATATGAGCTAGATGGGTATTCTGCCTGGTTTTGCGTGCGGTAAGGAGGGAGAATGTTGAAGTTTGCCAAGTAAAGAATGCCAAATCATAGTGGTATGGTCCTACATATATAGCAAGTTTGGCAGAAAAAAAGAATCCTTTTTTCTTCGCTGTGGTATTTGATAATATCACTATCATCCTGTCTAGTGATCACATAGACAAATCCGAAATCGACCGCTGAACAACTAGAGGTATCTTATCCCATGACAATATAGAGCCGACATCAGACCGGTGCCCCTTACAATGCTCCCAACGCCACATCTCACATATGCTTCTTTAGATTTTGTTATCCATTCAAAAGGTAGATCCAGCAGGGCTTTGGACCGAATCCTCGATGCCGCCATGGACGTCATAAGTTACGCTCTTCATGCGTTTCCACCATCCGTGATGCTTTTTCCAGTTCCTCTTTGTAGCGCCCTTGAGATCATCAACATTGAGCAGGTCTACGCCCTCTTTGACGAGCACATCCCATACGTGATTCCTCAAACTTATTGGCCAGAAAGGTAGTTCCCAATATCTGGCTTTCAGTCCTCTCTTATGTGCTCCTCGTATCTGSCCTCGAAGCTTGTCCATCTGATCGTCTGTGAACTCGCCATTCCATAGCGTTCCTATCGCGGAACTAAAGTCAACACTGGCGTAGTAGCTGTTTCCGGCATTGAAGGCGTCTGGATTTCCTGTTGTACCAGAATGACCCTGCCCTGCTTCGTCTGAGCGTCGCTGTTTGGCTACTGTGTCCTCAGCAGACGGTGGGTCGCTTGCAGCGTTTGGTGATTCGTACATGTCGGCAAGCGGAGCATCGAAGAAGATGTCGTGGTGGGGATTGGACCCGTCTGAGTCCACCAGATCGAATGGCGTGTTACCTGTCCCTACCACCGTAATCGGACCAGGGATGATCTGTGTACCATTTGCGCGCGTTAGATAGTTTTGACTTCGTAGTTGGTCAAGCGCAGACTGAACGTAGGGCCAGAGAGCGTCTCCTGCGGTCTTAAAATCGATAAGCAGGATCAAGGTCTGCTCAGGGTCTGTGTCGAAGACACCGTGCAGCTGATGGTCTCCTTCCGGAATAAGAGTGGTCTTAGGATTCTGTCTTGAAAGAATCTCAAGKATCGGATGGATGTAGAGACTGTTCAGTGTGCGATTGGGCGTCAAGCTCGCGACCGAGTGCCCGACGAATAACTCCTCTTGGAATAACCAGATGTCTGCTTCGACACCGATACACCCAGCTTCGATAGCAGAGTATAGAGGTACGCGACGCCAATAATCGTTGTGGGAGTGACATCTTATGGGAATGATGTCTCGAGAGAAGTCAGTTGGCCATGAGGCTAGGTTCGCTCCGACGTGTCCGGGACGGCCCCAGGTGTCAACGATAGAATGAACGCCATGGGGAAGAATATTGACGACCAGGGTGCCAATCAGACTGAACAGTTGCACCACTCCGCTATGCAAGGGATCAGCATTACGCGCATGTCCAGGATGGCTTCACCTACAGGAACACCAATATGCCAAGCGCAGCCCTCAGACATATTCGCGATCTTTTCCTCCCCCTCCGCATACTCTTTTCGCTGATGATCTTGGTTGCCCTTGAAGACCTCCGCAGTGACCTGTTCTTGAAAGATAGTATTTTCCTCCAGCCTGGCCTCTGTCGTATATTATCATTGGGTGTTTCAAAGTCGTCTTCTAATAAGGTATCTGAGGCTGACAATCGAGCGTCGCTCTGTGCATTGGCGTCATCCAGGTATGGTCCTCTGGAGGTAAGGCTGATGGACTCTTCCGGACTCGCGGCCATGACAGGAGGAATGCTTGATCGTCAAGGCTTTCGTAATGCAATGGTGTCGACTGAGGAGGGAGTGGATTCGCAGTGAGTGAATACGATATTGCTGAAGGAGGGCTATGTATGATATGCCTTTCAGGCAATGTTTCAGTTTCAGCCTGAAGGATGCAGGAATGTCGGAATTAGAATGGGGGGCCTTGAAGCGAAACGAATAGAAAGGCGCAGCTTGTGCAACCACCGAAGAAGGACGATCCTGCGTCCGGCGCTTTGTTAAAGAACAACTAGGCAGAGATCATAGCAATACGGAGTGATTGTGGGGTTGACAGCGGTTGCGCTGGGGAGCGCGCGTTGAAGCGCAGCGCAGCGCTCTAGAATTGGGGAAATGGAGATGTGAACTGTGTCGCTCCAATAGAATGTCTTGGCTCATAGCATGTGGGAGCTACTGTAGGTAGTTCCAGCCCCGCGGTCCAAGGACGCTCAGGGACACATGCAAGCTTCGTTCAGATGATTTCTTTGGTCTTGACAACGAGAGGTATCATTGATTATTCTTCTACGAGATACAATTGCCATGTTTGTTCAATTGTAGGGTAATCAATCATGTCATTATAACTATGGATTGCGAATTCAGCCGTTCTAGAGTCGGCCGACTGTCTCGGGTCCGGGGCACACGTTAGGCTGAATCGAGAATGGAGAATTGTAGAATAAGGGTCTTTAAAAGGCGCCGAGGAGTTCTCCCACGGAAAAGTCCCCTGGAACGAATCTTTCCAACGACACACGGGCTCGGCCCCTGATCTTGAGGGGTTCTCAGAGAATCTAGGCCTGTAAGGTACCTACACGTACAGGTATGGGTACAGCTTAAGTACCTTAGCCTCAGCGGTAAAGGTGACGGCACATTGACGTGCATGAGGCTCTAGGCCAAGCTTCTAGGCCAAGCTTTTCGGCTTGACCCTTGACCCTGAACCCCAATCCCACCTGCGCTAGAGTCACAATTTCTCCAACAGTTCTTTTAGGTACGAACGGTCAATAGCGCATCAACAGCCCACTGACAGTTGTGAGCGCACTAGGTAACGACTCACCATCGCCATGCCACACAAGCACAAACGAGATAAATCCAAGAACGAAGCCTCCTACGACCTCCCACCCACCAAAACCGCACACCCTCTCCCGGTCAAAAAATCCACCCCCACAACCACCATCAAGACCACCCAACCCTCTAAAAAGCGCAAACGTTCCACCATTCAAGACGACACCCCCCGCGCCTTCGCCCGCCTCCTAAACCCCACAACCTACCGTCCTCCCCGCTCCGGCCTCGACGACGGCACCACCTCCAAAAAACGCAAAACAACAACAACCACCACAACCACCAAAACCACCTCTCCTCCTCCTCCCTCCTCCCTCTCCCACCCAAAAATCCTTCCCCACGAACCCCTCTCCTCCTTCTCCGCCCGCGTCGACGCCGCCATACCTTTCGCCGGGCCAACCAAAACCAGCAGAAAAGATATCCCAGGACCGCAGGGACGCCAAACGAAAACAGAGCGGAAAATGCAGAGAATGCAACGGGAATGGCGGGAAGAAGAGAGGAGGAGGAAAGAGAAGATGGAGGATGAAGGATTGCAGAAGGATGTTGATGAGGCGGATGGGCTATTGACTGGCGTAAAAAGCAAGAAGGGGAAGAAAGGGAAGCGGAAAGGTGGTGGTGCGCAAGAGGGAGAGGAGGAGGGTGATATTTGGGCTGGTATCAAAGCCAAACAACTCTATATAACTAATGGACAAGGTGGCCTCGTGGGCTTACATGACGTTGTGCAAGCGCCGCCAAAACTCCCAAAGATAAAAGAGAAGAATAGTTCTGATCTTGGAAACATAGGGAAGGACGGAGGCTTGAAGAGAGCAGGGGAGCTCAMTGAAGCAAGGAGAGSCGTTGTGGAGGGGTATAGGGCTTTGATGAGGGAGAGAAGAGAGGGAATGGGATGATTTCGAAAACCTGAACATGATGTTCTGAAGGTATAGCATCTAAGTATGGATATGATATCATGAAATCACCAATCACATATATCTGCTTCGTACCTCCTTCTGCTCCCTTCTTCTCTTTGCCCGACTACCCATTCCCCAAAACCTCCCCATYAAACATTCATCCCACCAGCATCGCCTCAATAGAAGAAGCACTTAAACTCCCCCTGCACATCCCCACCTCGCTATCCCATATAGAAAGATACTAGAAGTCCAATAGCTTCTGATCGAAGGCCCCAAGGCGCAATTCGGGTAGAGTATACTGTTCTGGGGCTACAAAGATTAATATAAAACTTAAATACCGGACGCAGCCTTGTTCTGATCAGATACTTTGATAGGGCGATGGTGGTCTGAAACCCTAGCGCTAAGCCTCTTACACGTCCAAGTACCTGCGCGTTGTGTTGACATCATCATGCATGCATACGAAGTATGTTGACCTGCATCCCTACCTTATCTACTTCGTACCAGTAAGTACACCTATACTTCCATCTACATCTCCTACCCTATATCCTTCCCTCACAGTCATTACCACAGTTCCCACCCACTCCACCACCTAAATCCCCCCCATCCCCACCCCATTCCTCACCACCTACTATTCTAGCTCCTATTCCCACCTTCATCTCGCCTCCTCACCATTCCCATTCCCACCCATTTCCACGCTCCCCCACTTCCTCAAGATGTCCCCCTCCCTCTCCCACACAATCAACCTCTCCACCTCACACACCCACCACCTCCTAAATGCCCTCATCCTCTCCCTCCTCCCGCTCTCACTTCCTCCCCACGCCTTCACCCCTACCCTTTACGCGCGCGGCATGTACTGCATCCTCGCCATTTATGAGACGTTTGAGGGGGAATTGAGGAGAGTGGTGGGATTGTTGGAAGGGGGGAAGGGAAAGGGGGACAAGGCGGGTAGGAGAAGAGCGGTGATGCAAGGATTAAAGAGATTATGGATACCAGAACTCGTGCGGGCGGGGAGGTTGAGGGGGGATTTAGAGAGGTTGTATAAGCGTGGGAGATCGCAGTATGATCCCGTCGAGGAGGCAAAAGCATCAG
This sequence comes from Cladonia macilenta KoLRI003786, assembly GCA_000444155.1. Lineage (NCBI taxonomy): Eukaryota > Fungi > Ascomycota > Lecanoromycetes > Lecanorales > Cladoniaceae > Cladonia > Cladonia macilenta. The sequence goes on along the minus strand of KE598576.1, from coordinate 121,971 downwards.
CAGCCCCAAAGTTAAAGCCTTTGACTCAGCATATCGTTTCCTCTACGGGACAGAAACCGCATCTCCTACTAGCGTATACATGGCTTCTATACATGGCGCTCTTTTCCGGTGGGCGGTACATACGAGCTCGGTTACGAGAARCTGGGGCAGAGTTCTGGACGGGTGAGAAGGGTGGAGATATTGATGTTGATGATGTTCTCTCGTTTTGGAGTTTTGTAGGGGAAGATGATGGGGAAGATATTAAGGCGGACTTTAAGCAGCGGTTTGCGGAAATGGAAGGGTGTTTGACTGGGAGGGAAAGGGAGGAGGTTGTGCTGGAGGCGGGGTATTTCATGGAGAGCATGGGGGGAGTGGTGGAGGAGATTAAAAAGACTGTACGGGGAGAGGAGATGTGTCTCGAGGCTGCTGGACGGTCTCCGGAAAGACATGGTGGGGCGGAAAGTGGTGAACCGAGCTTGTGGTGGCTCGGCCTCAAGCATATCTTGCCAATGGGTATGTTCGAGCTTATCACTGGGGCTAGCAAAGCTGTCATGATGGGTGTAGAACCGCTGTATGAAAAGGTCTGATGGCGTTATGCATATTAGGAATGGCGTTCGATACCCCTGCTGGAGTGGAATAGAATCAACAAAAGACAGCTGGTCAGGGACCGTCTGCAAAACCGTCAGCTGCAAGACAATGAAAAGGGTTCACTCTCAGCTTCATCTCAGACCTTCAATTGCAGTCGAAACAATTGTGGACAACGCGATGTCCGTCAATATGCAATTTGCATTTTCTGTGTAAGCACATGCTAATGTAAGCGATCCAGCGAGAAGTTCATGTGGGTATCTCCAGCCTTTCGGACCCTGGTTCATGGTCACTTCCCATATTGCTGCTTGCCTCAGTCATCTCAATTCCACACTGCTGACGGACTCCGGGCTTTCTGCGGTTCGCGATAGGCCGGATTGCATGGCTGACTCCTCATGTTCAAGCTCTAGCTCAAACTTTTCACCCTCTACCTTCCAGCTTGTGCAGTCTTCCAGGAGCAAAAGTAGGTCTAAGGCATTATCAAGATAGCTTTTCATTGACAAGGTGTAGCTCTGGGCAACAAAGAGACTCTCCGCCAGTGAAGATGGAAAGCCATGGTCTGCCCAATCTTGCTGGAGAGCAGCCAGGTCCTTTGCTGATTTTGGAGCTAGCTCTTCTAGAGTATGGTGTGCATGGCGTATATTATCCAGGATCATCGGAAAACCCTTTTCATGGGGTCTGATGAATTGAATATCTTCCTTGTCGTCAAGCAAGGACAGCGGAGACTTGCAGAATCGATCCGCCAAAGGTCGAACCCGCTCGCTGTGTCTTTTGGGTGCAGGTTCAATAGCATGGTCAGAAGCCCGACGTTTTCTAGAAGTACTCGAAGTATACTGGGTCTCGGTTTCGTCGTTGGTCAAATCGACAATCTCTACTTTGTAGTATTAGCCTGTATTTGAAATAAGTGCCATCGAAGAATACGGAAAGATCTGCACATACCCAATCGTCGATGTGTACTTCGCTCAGAAACGAGCGAATTGACGGATGGAACGCGCTCCTCAATCTCCGCTTTTTCATATTCGCTGCGAATGCTCGTCGTATGCATGGCTGGTTCTGAGGTGGTAGTTTGCGTGGGCCATGTCATCAATCCATCCCAGTCCCGCCTCAACCATGTTTGAGTACATATATGGAAGACAGGAGATACAAACCGCGATGGCCGAACATAAATCCCAGTAGCCAGCCACTCCTTGGATTGATTGTCGACATAGGCATTCAGCCTTGTAGTAACCTTCTTGAGACCCAGCATTTGCTGCGGTGATAGATCGTAACTTTCATGAAGGTCTAATCGAAACAACAGGCTTTTCCAAAGAAGCTTTCTCACCATACCTTTGATATGTCGCCGCGGAGAGACATATTCATTTGCAACCATGAATTGATGGACGATGACCAACATTGCACGTGGGAAGAGAGGTTTGGAGGTGTTGGAGAATTGTGGTTGCAGTACAATTTGTACTTCAGCACTGGTCTTCCCTCGTGGGCGAATACCAATTCGCCGATCGAGCTTATCACATGGCAGGATATCCGGGATCGGGCTGACTATAGGCATGCTCGTACGGGTGTTGGAAAGGTGCCGAGACCGATAACCCTGCCTGTTATCAACAGACCTAGCATTTTGGTTACTGGCAACACTCTGAAGGCGAGGATCCTGCCAAAAGCTGGGGTTAGGGTTTGCAAGCTGGGGCTGTGAAAGCGGTCCCTTCCCACCCCCAAATGTCATCGCAGGTTGTGCAACAGGCGGCGGTTGCCACTGCGGGATAGAGTAAAGGATAGAGGATGCTTGCGACTTCGGTGTAGAAGCTCTCTGTGGTCTATCATCAGGAGTCTCGCGTTCTTCGAAGGCCTCGCTCTTCAGTAGTGTGCGCTTGGGCGGGATAGTGTAAAGAATTGATGCTTGCGTCTTCGGAGTAGGAGCTCTGTGTGGTGTATGATCAGACATTTCGTCTTCTTCGAAGGTCTCGCTCTTCACTAGTGTCTGATTTGGTGGGAAGTCCTCTTTGGAATCGAAATGGTCATGCAACCATCTGTCTTCGACAGACAGAGAGGTTATCAGACTGCGAGCGGCGAAGGCCTCCTCGCCAGTCATGTTCCTCTGGTCTGACATTGTGGGATGAGCAGCCTATAGATTCAGTTTAACGAGTGTATATGAAGATGAGATTCCATGGTCTGAGTTGAAAAGATTTGGTGAAGGAAGAAGTGATCGGTATTTCTTCAGACGGAAAGCGCGATGACGAAGGAGCTCGGCAATGAGGAAAGGCAGGCACAGAGACACGAGGATAGAAATGAGCGGCACATGTTTAACAGAGGATTTCATTCCTTTCCCAAATCTTACTGGTATCCAACTCTGGAAGCGCTGGGGTATCCTTCCATTCAAACATACAAACCTCAAAATAACCACCACTGAAGCAGCACTTACAGAGGGGTGCTATATCCAACGCCATCCCATTCCAGAAGCGAGACTATTACGCCAGACACCTTGCAGGGTATAATGCAGCCTATAAAACCCGAAGCAACTCATCATCAGCTTCCCTGCTCTTTCGATAGAAGCCCCCTAACCCTCTCTATTCTTCCCAACCTCGATTCCAGCAACTCCAATCTCTTGCGTTTCTCTTTATCTCGTCCCTCCAATRTTGCGACTCTTTCCTCCAGCTTCGCTCTGGCCTTCCTTTCCGCAGCCACCATCTCGTTGGCCTCGGTGAACAACTGAGCACTCAATTCTTCGAGTTCCTCATTGGTTTGACTGACCCTACTTTCTGCCGCTTGTCTTAGCGTTTGCTCTTTTGTGAGAAGCGTGAGTAGATCAGCGGAGTTGGTGGGCATGTGTCCGTTTGACCCTTGCTGGTCAGGGGCCGCGCCTGGCGGTTGCGAAGTGGTACGGCGAGTGGAGGTGAGAAGGTTTGAGAAGCGCGATGAGAGGTGTTGGCGGTTCGGATGATTGCCAGGAGCAGACGCTGGACGAATGGGAGACTGTGGTGGGAGACTCAAGGTCTGGTCGCTATGGGACGATTTGAGTTGACGAAGCTCATCCTCGTAATCAGCCAGTTTGTCAACTGATGAAGGAGTCAGTACATTTGGTCGCAAAGTATCTCGGACGCCTTTCGCAGAAGCCCCGTTCTCATTTTTTGGTAGTGTCATTATGAAAGCATTGTGTGCGACGCAGGGAAAAGGTAAAGTGCAGCGTACCCGCAGCAGTCGCTTTGCCAGTCAATATTTTGACCTGGGCCTCCAGCTCGGATATCCTTCTTTGTGCATCTTCTGCGACTGCAATATGCGACTGAGACAGGTCCGCGCCGCATTTTTGACAGGTATGCGTGGCTGGGAAGGATGAGGTGGACTGGCTTTGTAGCAGCGTAGTTACAGAGGACATGTCATGTTACTCTTGGAAAGTAGAAAGTGGTCAAGGCTCTTTCTATAAATGTATGCTTTATATTGTGCGCAATATGTGTACGGTAGCGCTATGGAATGATAATGAGTGTTTGTTGTGCTGACTGTTTGAGAATCTGGAGTACATACAGACCCCCCTGTTAGCGGTTTTAGAAGATCGGAGCGCTTAGCGCAAGACCCTGAAGATCATGCACGTGGGGTTTGTCAACCYTGTTGTTCATCTGATATCTAATGAACTACGGGTACGTACCACAATAGAAGTTACAAGGCCAATGAGAAGAATTTTATAAGACTGCTAGCACAGTACAGACCGGTCCGGGAACCTATAGCAGAGTAGGTGAGGACTATTCACAWTTCGAAGAGCTGTTATTGTAAATCTATGCTTGGGATGAAAACCGGTTGCAATCTAGGTAATGTACACCATTCAAAATCTCGACCAGTGGAGGTCCGCCTACCACCAATCTATCGCGGTGTGATGCCATAGTTCACCATCTGAACCCATAAGGTTTGGAATAAATAGGGAACACTTGTAGACTTCCAGACGCCGATAGCGAACTTTTGCTCTCTCCATGATGATAATGTTCAGCAATGCCATATCACTGCAAAAGATAGAAAGCAGTCAGCTACCCATATCCAGGAAATTCCATACCAAAGCTAGAAGCCTATGCAGAGATGACGCAAGCCATAACGCCACTGAGATTTGTTGAATGTGTGACAAGATGAGGAGAGACGTATTATACCTTCAYGAGTTGCGGAATCCGAGAGTGGTAGAATAAGATTCTAGCTTTTATTTGTTCTAAGAGGCAATCGCGCGGGCAGCTTGATTGCCGTTTTTTCGGCCCTTAACAGGCTTGGAGACTGTACTCCATCCATCTTCCTCAAGGGCCTCGGCACTTGGATTTGGAGTAGGGGCAGCGGAGGCGCTGTTTTGCTGTGCTGCCTCTCCCTTGGATGGTATATCACGTACAATCTCCTTTGGCTTGACTTGTTTGTCGTCTGCGGCTGTGCCATCTTCGTCGGCATCGTCGGCTTCTTCATCTGGGGCGGAGGCATCATCATTAGTTGCTCGTCGTAATATCTCGTAAGACTTCCCTGGCTGAGGTGCTGAAGCACCGTTCTCTTTCGGTTTCTCCTTAGGTTGGCCGTTCATCCTCTCCTTTGGCTGACCATTTGGCTTCTCTTTATCTGTCGGCTCCTGATCCTTCTTCGCCGCAATTTCGGCTTCTTTTGCGACTCTTCTCTCCTCTTTCGCTTTCTCATCGGCCGCCTTCTTCTCTGCACGGGCTTTTTCATCAGCCTCCTTCTTCTCTCGCAGGGCCTGTTGACGCTTCTCTTCCACCTCTTTCTCTCTCGTGGCAGTGTCAATTGGTCGAGCGGCACCGAAGGGGCTCGCTTTCGCATCTGAGGCGGGATTAGGAGCCGCCTCCGATGGTGCTTCAGAGACAGTTCGTTTCGTCAAGTTCAGTTTAGGTCTTGAGGCTGGGGCTGCTGGGGGGGCAGCTGGCGATGGTGGGGTGCTGAGCTCGCGATTTGAGAGCGCTGGCGACCTAGCAGCTTGCACAGGTTGTACGGGTGGAGCTGGTGAGGGGTCAGGCTTCATCTTGGCCCTCCACTGATTGTCTTGCTCTGCAGCTGTTGGTGCCCTTTCGATGACCGGTCGTTCAACGAACTCGCGCCTTGGAGGCCGCGAGCCAGCATCGGACCTTCCTTCTCCCCATGACGGCGAGTTTCTTCGACCAGCTGGGCCATCTCGGCTCATGGGTCGATCAAAGCTTCGAGCTGGAGTTGCTGCAGGTAAAGTAGGCGTGAGTGGTCCTTTCCGGTCCCAATTTCCGAAATCCCGGACCTTTCCATCACCTTGCTCGTAGCCAGCGCGGCGACCTGGACGATCACCCCCTGTATCGGGAGCATTTTCGAAGCCACTACGTCCAGAGCCAGGACCTCCTCTGTCTGATGTTCGGCGTGGTGCGCCAGAATCTGGAAGAGGTCCTTTTCGAGTCCAATCCCCAAACTCGCGAGCATCGGGTCTATCTTTCTCTATAAGAGAGGCAGGTGAGTAATTTGAAAATTTCCGGAGGCATTATTATCAGACTTACGTGGCTCTGCCACACTAATGCGGATGTTACGATCCTGAAGCAGCGTGCCGGAAAGATCCAGGGCTTTCTTGAGACCATCTAATGTCGCAAATGTCGCATATGAAAATCCTTTCGGTCTTCCTTCGAGCTTGTCCTCGGGAATTCGTACATCAGTGACCGAGCAGTCCGCAAGAAAATCTCGGATATCCCCTTCTGTGGTGCGGAAATTCATGTTCGCAATGTGCACCGTGTACGGAGGTTTCGTCGGAAGTGGTAGAGGGTCACGAACGGAGTATCCGCCTTTATCTGAATCATAGAGTTTAGCCAATATGATCAGCTGTCTTGTAATGAGTATTATTGCATACCAAAAGAACTGCTGCTGAAGCCGCCTCCAGAGTTGTAACCGCGGTCACCACCGTAAGTGCCACGACCACTGGGAGCTGAAGGCATTGGCGCGTCTTCCATCTCGTCGGCCCATGAGCCAAGGGCTACGCAATTGTCAGCGAGCTTTCGCATCTCCGCTTGTGCGGTCCTGGCATATCGTCGTACACTTATCCGTCAGGAACGCCCCTAGGTCCATCTTCTGGCCTTTCTGCTTTTGAGGAGCTGTAGGTGTCTATTAGAATATATCGCACAATGACGTGTTGCAAGCCCTGGGAGTTCGTTGAACAGACGTACCCATGATTGCGGCTCAGTATCCCACGCTCTTGCGAGCGTCCACCGGCCTTGGTCTTGCACACTAAAGGAGTCGCAGGTGAACCTGAACTCTCTGAATTATCAAAGTGCTTGTAGAAAGGTGTGATGGATTGGTATGGTGAAGGAAATCCTCGTGGTGCAGGCAATCGAAGGCCATAAGAATTAAATTTAGCGAAGATCTCCTAGTTCCCGCTAGCGCCTCAAAAGATCGATGAACGAGCATCGTCACTGTGCAGCGTGTCACTAAGGAATCCTACATGAGAAGGTTACCTTTACCCTTAGAGCTGATTGACAAGTTGCAATGACTTCGGAAAAAGACCCAGGCTACAATGCAGAAACAGTATATAAATACTCGGCCAAATACCCGGCTAAATCGATACTTATACCAGCACTGAAAGTCGGCGCATTAACTGGTAAGAGCTTATGTTCAATAGATATACATATACGAATGTAGATTTGGAGTGAAAACAGCGGCCCTTTTTGGGATTCTGTTCTAGACTCCTTTCAGAGCTATAAAGTCCTCTCGTAGTAGCAAGATTATCAATTTTTGCATCGTCTATATTTCCATCCTACTGTCAAATCGAAGAATTGCGAGGCCATTGTGACCAACATGTTCTACACCATGCTCGCTTTTTTTGCGGAAGTTATTGAGAATGGCATGATTTCTTTCAGCTAATTGTCTTCCAGGTACGACCGGCCTTCTAACCGGCGGGGTGGCAGCTGTACTACGCTCCTCTCCCACCCCAGCCCTCTTCACTGTAGCATCCGGAATCCAATGGTTCGTACTCGGCGGCACGTTCAGTGGTATGTCATGTCTTTCCTACCTGCATCTCGCTGCCTGACCAACCAACCTTGTATACTGACTGCTAGCACCACCAGCAACGCGCTCAACCCTTCTATGGCAATGGAATCTCCCTTCTCCTACCCCGGAAGAAAGAGTAGTAGCAAGCTCATCCGCAGGCGGCATAACGGGAGCGATAATCGGCGCTGTCTTTCGCGGGCGCCGTAACATCATACCTGGAGCACTTGTGTTTACATTATTTGGCTACGTGGGTCAGACTGTATTCAATAAGCTTGATGCAAGGTATAGCGAACAAGCTGCAGTAGAAACACGAGAAGAGAAAAGAGAGAAGAAAGGATTCTGGAATAGAGTAGCAGATATGGAGTGGAGCCCTATGAAGAGGCTTAGTGATGAGGAGTATGGTAATATGTTGAAGGAGAGACTACTCAGAGTTGAGGCTGATATTGCGTTGGTGGATGAGGAGCTGGAGAAGTTGAGAATTGAGGAGAGGCTCGCGAACGCAAGGGACGAGAATATTGCAGTGGTAAAGAAGGATGGAAAATAGAGGTGATGCTTGTGCGCATCTGCCCAAGGGACCTATGGTCTATGTGGAACGCCAGGGCCCGGAATGGTAACTCCTGTCTCGTGTGGGGCCATTGGAGTGGAAAGATGGAACAAGGTCTGAGGATCTCAGAACTTTGGTGGGGCCACTCAGCAACGACAATACTCTAACGACGATTCTTTGCCCCGCGGAATCATGCTTTCAAGGGCTGGTCGAGCGTCAAAATGTCCATACCAACGGCAATCTGTCTGAATCAGCTTCGTGACAAGCCTCGCTTTCTACGCGATGAAAAGAATGTCTGGAAATGCAACAGTAGCATCTCATTCATGATACCAAGAGACCAACGCTTTTKTTACTGTACACGAGTGTCCAATGCCTAAAAKTATTTCTCGAACACCATTACTGGAATCAAACCATTGTCATACATCATCGTCATCCCAACCTTCTTCGGCTTCCGCCCAGCCACAGCCCCACCTCCTACCCTCCTTCTCGCCGCCCAACCGCAAGTCCCTCGCTTCGGCACCCTCTCGCCAGCACCTAACGGCGAAATCATCACCTACTGTAACTAACCCTCCACCAGAGGTCCATGATAAGCCTGTGACTTCCCTGTTGTGACCTCGGACTAGTGCTGAGCCGTGTTGGTATATAGGGATGCTATCTTCTAAGCGAGTGAGAAAGCCTGTGCCGCTGCCTGTGCGCCTGAGAGCAGGTCTGCGTGCGAGGAAGGGTGAATTCGAGGATTGTGTTTCTGGATTCTCAGATCGCTGCATGTATCGCTCATCCGTTGGGAAGACTACTGCACAACCGTCACTGCTGCCGACTGCCAGTAATTCGCTTTTGTCATCCTTTGCAGGCCGCAAAGCTGACTTAACGTAAAAGGTTGTGGCATGGAATTTTGGATGGCGGAACCCGTATATTGGACCAAGGCCTTCTTTTTCCAATCCACCCGATCTTCGAGGTTTCGAAGTTACCTTTGATAATTCTGGAGCATGGCCGAGAATGAGATGTGGTGTCGAGTATGCATAGACGGTGTTATCCCTACATAGGGTGTATAAGCGTCCACCGTCACCACTGAGCGAGAGGGAGGTTAGACCGAAATGGCGATACTTGTCGTGACTTTCGGGTTGTCTGGTACTCGATAGGGGCCTTGCACGGGTTCGGCGATGATTGTGTGTTGTACGTAGATCCCAAAGCTTGACACTCGCGTTCGCCTCCGAAGCTGTAACCAGAAGATGCTCACGACCAGGATGGAGGAAAGATAGCGCGGTAATGGAGACATCACCTCTCCTACCAGGACGTTCAGTCTTTGACGGAGCATCAAAGCTCGGTGCCGTCTTATTAGGTGAAGGTGCAATAGCATAGGTCGCCAGCCGACTTGCATGGGCTTCGAAGATGCTATTGACAGAGCGAGCCCAGGTCATTTTGTGATTCAATGAGTTGCTTGGGGTTTCGCCAGCAGCAGATTCGAGTGAGATTCGGAGATCCTGAACTGGTGAATCAAATCCTTTGCACCTCAGATCCCATATCTGAACACCACCATCTCGACTTGATGTCGCAATGACGTTGGAACCCCCGGGCTGGAAACGGACTTGTTTGACAGACGACACGTGACCATTGAGGGAATATGTAGCTCGTTGGGTCCGCATATCTATGATATGAGAACTCTGATCCCCAGATGCCGTTGCTAACAAGAGATCATCTGGGGAAAAGGCGAGGTCAAGGATAGCATTACTATGAGGCCGGAACTCGAGGTAGGGTTTGGTGAAGCCTGGCTTTTCATCTTCCGCGCTTTCAAGCAGCCTAACGCCACCATCCTCGTCCCCAATAGCGACAAGAGAATTTGCTTTAGGTTCGTCATCAGTTTAACTGTCAAAGAGAGGGCAGACCCGAAACTCACTATTACAACTCGCAACAGAGAAGGGGATTGTGTTTTCTGCTTGCGCAGCTACGTTCATGCAAACGTATGCATCGTAGGGCTTTGTGAAGAAGTTGGTGATCTCATATTGCCCTTCTTCCGTCCCTGCAACCTGATGTTTGGACGACCGAGCTTTTGTGATTGTGCTATATGCACTAATCTCTCGCCTGAGATTTCTTCCTTGTGGACCTCGGTACTTTGACCGTATAACGGGCTCAGTAACGCTCGATATTTTTCTATCCAATCTATCACGCGTTGGTGAATGGTACTCTATCTCATCTCCAGAGTCATGACCGCTACCATCATCCTCAGGGATTTCTAGGGACTGGTYTCGAATTCGTTTTATAGGCGAAGATCGTTCTGGTGTTGTATTCAGTGAGTCATGTATCTTCCTCTTTCTTCGTCTTAGAGAATCATCTGTTCTACCGATCTCTTCTCTAAATACCCTCACACGATCGTCCGTTGCTGTCCGCCTACCTGCTCGATTCGACGCCGAGGCGGTGATGTCCCTCAACGCTTGCCGAGAAGCACCTATTCTTCCACCTCTTTCTAGCGATGACTTGGGCGTAAAGAACCGTGTGAAGGATCGCGGGGTTATTGTCGGAGCTTTGCGAGGTCTGCTACCTTCTTGCTTCCTTGGAGGCGGAAGGATAGACGACGAGGTTGGGTTTTCGCCGTCTATAGAAGTAGCTCGGCTAGATAAAATATTCTCCTGGGAGGCGCAAGGTGTTTCCTCCCCCATATTGTAACACCAGGAGACCACAAGACGCAAGATCGTGAAAGTCAACACCCAATACACAACTGCAATTGGAACCAGATACTGAAGCTTTCTCTTTGCGCTTGACGAATTGGCAGTCGCGTCACGTAACATTAAAGCCGAGACACGTCTTGCTAAAACCGAAACTATACTTATAAGGCTTAGCTCTCGGGTAAAATAACCTTGCGAAGTAATGAATTTTTGTACATTTGAGAGAGTCTAACCCTCACGGCATGACACTTTACGATGGGTCGCTCGGGCAATTGACAGATTAAAATGGGGCCCACCAAACGCAAACTCGAGGCTGGCAACGAGAATGCTCAACCCGAAAAGAAACAGAGACCAAGATCCTCGTCTACTATCCAGCCAACAATATTAAAAGGCGAAGAGCCATCTTTCCCTCGCGGGGGAGCGAGTATCCTCACCCCTTTGGAACAGAAGCAAATTCAGATACAAGCCAAGCAAGATGTTCTGTTCGAGCAGAGTACGGGAACGAAGGCCCCCAGAAATGAATTCCAGGATGAGGAGAATGATGAGGACCTACCAGAGCAGCCCAATGCGCTAGTTGGAAAGACCAAACGCAAGCCAAGATCAAAGGAGAAAAAAGGAGCCAAGAATGCCTCAGTCGAAGAGCTGGCTGTACGAATTGAAGGATTGAGCTATAAAGTAAGCCAGCACATCTGGCCAAACTATGGTAGCTGACTAGATATTCAGCGACTTGTACCAGGCTCCATTGTACTTGGCCAAGTCTCACAGATCAATCGATATGACATTGCCTTATGTCTTCCGAACAATCTTACTGGATACGTTCCTCTGTCCTCAATATCCGATGAATTGACGAAAAAGGTGGAGATCCTGGCTGCGGCAAAAGACCAACCGGTGGAAGAGGTCATTGATGCACAATTGGACACCCAGAAGCTGTTCTACATCGGCCAGTATCTACGCGCCTATGTGACATCTACGCAGCACGAAGAGGCATCTGGCGCAAAGGGCAAAAGGCACATTGAGCTTTCTATTGACCCTCGGCAAGCAAATTCTGGGCTTACGAAGGCAGATCATGTCACAAACAGCATGGTTCAAGCATCGGTACTGAGTGTTGAGGACCATGGTCTAGTAATGGATGTTGGGCTCGCAGATGCCGGCGTACGTGGCTTTATGTCATCGAAAGAGCTGGACCCTAACATTGATCTGGCAACTATTGAGGAGGGCTCCGTCTACCTCTGTCTGGTCCTAGGAAAGAGCTCTAATGGAAATACTATCAAGCTCTCTGCAGACCCACAGAAGATCGGTAATATCAAGAAAGGCAATTACCTGACTGATGCGCCTACAGTGGACTCTTTCCTACCTGGAACTGCTGTTGATGTACTAATATCAGAAGTCACAGCATCGGGTATTGCTGGCAAAATCATGGGTCTTCTCGATGTAACAGCCGATCTCATACATTCGGGAGCGGCTTCAAGTGGCAAAGATCTTGCGAACAAGTATATTATAGGCAGTAAGACTCAAGCACGAATCATTTGCACTTTTCCTACGGCCGAGAAGAAGAAGCTAGGCATCTCCTTCCAAGATCATATCATGTACTGGAGGTCCAAGACCACCAGCTTAGCTTCTGCTGCAGAGAACACTCTACCCACTCAGCGCTTACCAATATCAGCTACCGTTGAGGAGGCTAGGGTCCTCAAGGTTGAGCCTGGTGTGGGATTGTTAGTCGATGTTGGGGTCAAAGGCGTCCGGGGCTATGTACACATCTCCAAGATCTCTGACGGCAAGATTGAAACTCTTTCCGAGTCCACTGGGCGGTACAAGGTTGGCTCAGTGCACAAGGCTCGCATCATTGGGTACAATTCTATAGACGGGCTTTTCATCGTTTCCATGGAGCCGAAAGTTATCGATCAACCCTTTCTCCGCATGGAAGATGTGCAGGTAGGGCAGTTAGTCAAGGGTTCGGTGGAGAAGGTCATGGTTGGGAGCACCGGTGTCAGTGGTGTCATTGTGAACATTGCCGAAGGTATCACAGGCCTAGTACCCGACACACACCTTGCAGACATTCACCTACAGCATCCCGAAAAGAAGTTCAGAGAAGGTACCTTTGTAACTGCTAGAGTACTTTCAACGCATTTAGAGAAACGTCAGATACGGCTCACCCTCAAGAAGACGCTCGTTAATAGCGAGGCGGAGCCGTGGACATCCTACAATAACTTGAAGATTGGTCTCCAGGCGCCTGGTACTATAGTCAATGTGCTGCCCACTGGTGCGGTTGTGCAATTCTACGGATCGGTTCGAGGCTTTCTGCCTGTGTCAGAGATGAGTGATTCGTACATACAAGATCCCAAACAGCATTTTCGCATCGGCCAAGTGGTCAACGTCCACATCATTTCGGTTGACCCGGCGGAAAAACGTACGATAGTCTCTTGTAAGGACCTCTCCGTGTTTGGAGCTGCGCAACAAGAGGCATTGAAGGATCTAGAGCCAGGTGATAGCGTGACTGGCAATGTGACAGAAAAAATTAATGACGAGATCGTTGTTGAACTTGAACCGTCTCACCTCAAGGCCACATTGCCAATAGAGCATCTAGCCGATGGCTCAATCCAGAAATGTGCATCTGTAGCAAAGAAAATTCGGGTGGGTCAAGTGCTCAAAGATCTTCTCGTGCTAAGCAAGCAAGAAGTCAAGCGCACTGTTAGGCTCACAAGCAAGCCAAGTCTTGTCAAAGCTGCTAAGAAGGGAACGCTGCTGAAAACCTTCGATAATGTGGTGGCAGGCTCGGAGGTGCAAGGCTTTGTCAATAATATTACGCCTACAGGCGTATTCGTGCAATTTGCTGGCGAGCTGACCAGTCTGCTTTTGAAGCGACATGTTACGGACGATGCAATTCAATTACCTGAATTTGGGATGCGTCGAAATCAATCTATCACAGCGCGGGTACTGTCTATTGACCATGGCCAGCGACGGTTCCTTCTAACCCTAAAACCCTTGCCAGATAAACAACCCCGCAGTGGAGAAACTGAGGCGGTGGACAAATACGATAGAGCCTTGACCAACCCTGTGGACGAGGTTTCGCTCAGCATCGACGACTTCACGCTAGGGAAGCTGACTAAAGCGAAGATTGTCTCCATAAAAGAAACGCAGATGAACGTTCAAATAGCAGATGCTGTACAGGGACGCATTGACGTGTCGGAAGTGTTCGACTCTTGGGAAGATATCAAAGATCGAAAGCAMCCTTTAAAAAAATTCAACACAAAACAGATACTTTCTGTGCGGATCTTGGGAATGCACGATTCAAGGAATCATCGATTCCTACCTATCACGCATCGAGGTAGAGCACCAGTGTTTGAATTAACTGCAAAACCGAGCAATCTGACCTCAGGCGAATTGGGTATACTGACCATTGACAAGGTTGAAGTCGGCTCGACATGGCTGGCCTTTGTCAACAACGTGTCTAACGACTGTCTTTGGGTCAACCTGTCGCCCAATGTCCGAGGACGGATTCGAGCGATGGATGTCTCCGAGGACGTATCAAAACTCAAGGATCTCGCCAAAAACTTTCCAGTCGGATCAGTTTTGAGAGCAAAGGTGCTGAAAGTCGATATCGAAAACAATCGCCTCGACCTTTCTGCTAGAACAGGTGCCTTTTCGAACCCGGTAACATTGAACGATCTCTCCGAGGGCACTATCCTGCCAGGGAGAGTCACTAAGGTCACAGATCGTCAAGTCATGGTCCAGCTCAGCGAAACGCTCTCGGCGCCGGTGCATCTTGTGGATATGGCTGATGACTACGAAAAAGCAAATCCTTCGACATACCAGAAGAATCAGATGTTACGAGTCTGTGTCAAGGGCGTAGACATTCCTAACAAGAGAATCACTTTATCTACCAGACCTTCGAAGGTCATGAGCTCCTCCCTGCCTGTTAGAGATCCAGATGTAACATCTGTATCTCAGCTCCATGTCAACGATATCAGGCGTGGCTTCATCAAGAACGTGGCCGACAACGGCATCTTCGTTTCACTGGCCAGCAATGTCACCGCCTTTATACGTGTTAGCGATCTATCAGACGACTTTCTCAAAGACTGGAAGTCGGGTTTCGCGATCGATCAACTCGTCGAGGGCAAAGTCATTGCTGTGGATCCAATGCTTAATCATGTACAGATGAGCTTAAAAAAGTCTCATCTCAAACATGACTACAAACCCCCTCTGAAATTCTCGGACATCAAAATGGGCCAAATTGTAACAGGCAAGGTGCGAAAGGTGGAGGACTTTGGTGTCTTCGTCGTCGTGGACGATTCTGCTAATGTCAGCGGTCTCTGCCACCGAACGAAAATGTCAGATCAGCCTGGCGCAGATCCAAAGAAGCTCTATGAAGAAGGCGATGCAGTGCAAGCAACAGTGTTGCATATTAACAAGGAGAAGAAACAGACATCTTTCGGGTTGAAGGCTTCTTACTTCAGCAAAGCACAACAGCAAAGTGCCCCAAAATTACCAAGAATAAGTGACGAAGATATCAGCGACAACGACGAGCTCAACGCGGAAGGTGGTGGCGTTGCGTTGGACGATGATAGTAATGCTGAAAATGATCGCAGCTCTGCTAACGGAATTGACATTGACAACTTAACAGATACAGAGTCTGATGTTGAGATGAACGGAGCGGGTGATGTAGGCAAGGAACTGACCGTGGAAGAAGACGTCGTTGCCCCTACCACAACTAACTTTGAGGGCCTCACTACAGGGGGTTTTGATTGGAATGGTGGCGTGTCAGGGGCCGGTGACGGAGGTGCACAGTCGGAGACTGATGCAGAAGCGTCCCAACCCAAGAAGAAGAAGCGTAGGAAAGCGGAGATCAAGGTAGACAAGACAGGGGATCTCGACGCTAATGGCCCACAATCGGTAGCTGACTTTGAGCGCCTCTTACTCGGTCAGCCGAATTCTTCCATGCTCTGGCTTAGCTACATGGCCTTTCAACTCCAATTGAGTGAATTTGCAAGAGCACGGGAGATTGCAGAGCGCGCTCTGAAGACCATCAACATGCGCGAAGAGAATGAGAAAATGAATGTATGGATTGCACTGCTGAACCTGGAGAATACATATGGCAGCGACGAGTCGTTGGAAGAAGTCTTCAAGCGTGCGTGCCAGTATAATGATAGCCAAGAGATCCACGAGCGCCTTGTCAGCATCTATATACAGTCAGGGAAGAACTCAAAAGCAGACGAGCTATTCCTGGCAACTCTAAAGAAGCACGGTCAGAGCCCTGATCTCTATATCAACTACGCAACTTTCCTCATGACCACCATGGCGGCCTCCGACCGTGCTCGTGCTCTCCTTCCACGAGCGATGCAAGCATTGCCTCAACACACTCATCTAGCTCTCACTTCCAAATTTGCCCAACTCGAATTCAACTCTCCAAATGGGGATCCTGAACGCGGCCGTACGATATTCGAAACGCTCCTCTCACAATGGCCCAAACGACTCGATCTATGGAACGTGCTGCTTGACCTAGAAATCAAACAAGGAGACCAAGCAGTGATACGCCGATCGTTCGAGCGAGTCACGACTAGCGGCCCACATATGAAGCCGCAAAAGGCGAAATTCTTCTTCAAAAAATGGCTCGAGTATGAGGGAAAGGCGGGGGATAGTAAGAGCCAGGAGAGGGTGAAAGCTCTGGCGGCGGAATACGTAAGAGCGCAGGGTAAGCAAGGAGCTGCCGAGTAGGTACATGAGCTTGATAGCAGTCCTCATTTGTACTTAGGCAGAAAAGAAGATAACGAATAAGTCCAATCAATGTTTCTTGTTCTATGGATTATTGAGGATGAGGGTTGAAGAACCGGTGGCCGATTACCCAAGGGCAAGTGACGGCCCATCAAGATCCTATGCATATATATTAAACTTTGGGGGGGGCAGAGACGTGGTATGTAGAGCAGAAAGTTTTCACATTCGATATTGGGTAGACAAGGCCGACCACATTTCTAGTACTTCAATCGGAGAATCAAAACTCAGAGCGATTAGAACACCCAGTCATTATTCTGACTATTTCAATGATTTATTACAAAAACAAGGAGACTCATAACTAGACTGTTTATCATTGCAAGAGCAGATTAGTGGCTGATATACTCTACATTGAGCGTGAAGGGCTACATGAGGAGCGAGTTCTGTCTCGAATTAGCTGAAAAAAAGCGGCAGTTTGTAGCGAGTGCACTAGCGTACTTTTCCACTAGCACTGAACCGCTAGAACTTCGGCAAATCTATTTTCAACCGTTCGAAAACATTCGCAACGGACTTTAGAATCTCCACCTGTCGCTGATTGCAACATGGAGCGCGAGAATACTCATGGGCCAGGCCCCGAGACCAAAGGTGGAGGCTTTCGTGGCGGGCCAAAGAGGTGGACTGGGCGTGGGCCTGCGCCCGCACGACACATTCCCTGGCCGGAGGTAGGAGTTCCCCTCGAGCTTTAACCGCAATGAGCTTATGAAGTGGACTCCAGATCTTTAAGCATCACATCTCCGTGGTTGAAGGCCACCTCAAAATGATTGATATGGTGCGAAAGCATACAGTAGAAGGTTCGGGGAATTGGCGTATGATCTGTGAGCTTGTGGACCGCACAAATGAAATGCTTCGAGTCTCGAAACAACAAGCGAGGTCTTTTGTACATTTCACGTTGGGATATGATTTTCCGAATCAGCTACTGACTCAATCTAGGTTGCACCAGCCGGACAACGCGAGCAAGTGCCTCTGGGCTCATCTTCAGCCTCCATGTACCCCGGTTACTCTCCTGCCGATCACGAGTACGGGAAGGCAGCTGAGGAGTTTGGAAGAGTTGCAGCGGAGGCTCGAGCGAAGGGTGTCGAAATCAAGCATCCTGAGGTTGAGTACGAGATAGGTCAGGCCAAGGGTATCAAGAGGCGAACACTGGCGGCGATGAGAGGAGCATCAGCTGCGAAGGCGCAAGGAAGTGGGAGCGGTTCTGGCTCTGGCTCTGAAGAGCCAACTACGCAAGTACCAAAGGAGAAAGCTCCGCCTCCAGAGAGAGCCAAGGATGAGATGGCAACGGCACCTACGCCCGAAGGCGACAACCCGTTCTTTATCATCGACACCAAGCCTACTCCTGTCAATCTACCTGGTATTACGACTCAACCGGTGAAACGTAGTGCCTCGCCTCCCGGATCTACCGAAGCGAAGAAGCACAAGAAAGCGAAGAAACATCACGAAGGGGAAATGCCAAAAAGCGAGGACGCGGCAAAGGTTGAATATGAAGACATATCTAGGGAAGTGGATGCACGTATGAAGGAGAAAGAAGAAAAGCGCAGACTGAAAAAGGAGAGAAAGCGCAAGCGGGAACCCGAAGGCAACCAGACCGAAGCCGCTGAAGTGCATGCTACCAGTTCCGATACACCTGCTGCTGGTGTGGAAGCAGAGAAGCCCAAAAAGAAGAAAGCAAAAAAGTCCAACGGGGAACAGCTCGCTGACAGGACCGTGGCGAATAAGCGGTCTGGGGAAGAAATTCAGGAGGCTGCGGACAGGGAAGGCAAGAAGACGAAGAAGCGGAAGAAGAGCAATGGTGCCTCGGAAGAGACTTAGATATGGTTTGGCGTGTACTAGATACCAATCTGCATTTCTGGCAAGAGGAGCATTGGCTTAGCATCAAACTCAACAGCTACAGAGCACCAATGAGTATTACCAAGATCAGCAATTATTTACGGACGAGACTACATTTATTATCTTTCGATATGCCTTGTGAGTCATCATGAACTGAATAGCCTTGTTTGCTAACACATTCCCGGTTGCGGCTCTTATCTCGCTCTCCTTCAGTGCGGAATGCGGCCGACCCTGGAGTGACTTCAACACTACTGGGGAAATCTTGCTTCCCAATAGCGGTGCTGGTCCATCACTACCACTAGCCACCTTTACTCATCGCTTGCATGATACCCATGATATAGGTCAAGACTTAAGCACGAGGCTGTCCCTCAAGTTCCCCAAGCTTTCGTCATTTCAGAGATGGCGATGATTCATTGTCGAAGGATCCCTCGTGTCTGATACCACGCTTCAAGACCAGCGCGCAGTCAATCCAGGACCCCACTGAACCAAGACCATGCTCGCTCATGACTGGCAAATGCCATTATTCTCTGGGAAAGGTGAAGCGAATAGATTCTCCGTTTCGCGGTCAAAACAATCTGAGGTACGGCATTTTCATCGATCTATCTTGAGGCTCTGCATGTGAGAGTCTCAGGGTATAGAAATGAGAATATCATATTACCTATTTATTACAGAGATCGAGTCAACCCATGATACGAAATTATCCAGATCTCATTTAGGTTCAAGGAAGTGAGGTGTTTGATAGGCTTCCAAGGTACTAGTATTGGCTCAAGCGTGTTGAGTATTCAGCCACTAATGCTCTCTCACCCTCTTGCTCCAGTTTAGTGAGGTCGAATTCCAACAAGATTACAACAGTCCAACTTTCGATACTATATGGGTCAATTTATCATTCCGTCTCAAAGTTGTTTCGACTCATCATGCTGACCCCTGAAACAGGTATATAGCCCATCTCCCGGAAGGCTGAATATTGGTACCGCCGTTACTCGAGCATGCCAATGTTCAAATTGTCAATTAATAGTCGGTGCCTCGATCTCGAAAAGGTTAACGGGATTACTGTTCTATCTCATTCCAGTGTTCCTTCCGCATTATCGAACTTTTGATGCTCATCACAATGCGTCCCAAGGTCTTTGCCAAATCAGAAGTTGACCGCTGGAACAATTATGGTCCTATGTCCCTGCTCAACTGACAACTGGTACCTTACTTCTCCAGGAATCTATTGTTCAAGTTTGCTGATGCCAAGAGCATCACTGATTGACCATCCATTGGGCTGACGCTGTCGATATTACATGTACCCATCGAATACTTCAGGATTAACTTGCTCTGGTCTCACAGTAGTAAGACAGCGAGTGATCAAACGGCTGAAGATCCCTGTTTTCGCCCGTTCAATCTCAAGCGGACTTGCACTGATGCATCGTTCTTGAACCGGTGCGCCTTGCGTTGCTGACGACCTATACAAATTGTTTTGATGTCTTCTCGAACAGCGGTGTGAACAGAATGGTACTTTGTCTTCCTCGATTCTGTTTCAAGATTCCGTGTTCCATTTGTGCGGCGAACATTCCAAAACGCTGGCCGAGCGCATATCGCTCTTCGCGACATCGCTTGTCGACTATAAATAACAAGCGCACCATCCCATCTCTTCCCTCGACCCCCATACCGTCTATGAACCTAGCGATTGATCTACCATTGGCATGGGTCGGACATTTGTCTTTGAGCCACCTTGATTCATATTATATAACAGATGTGGACCCGGTATACCTTAATCTCGCACGTCAGCCGATAAAGTATGCCCCGCGACCACTCCTTGGAAAAAGTTTCTTGGGAAACAAAAGGGCGGGTCAGGTACCGGACTTCTCTATATTATAATGTGATATAGCGGGGTAGTTAGCTGTTGCGCTTTCTCAGCGCCAGCTCCACAAGGCCACCGCGGTCATGTACCTAGTCATGACTGTTGCCTGGTTCTTGCTCCAGTACTTGCTCGGTACTACACTGGCAGCTCCAATGCCACAGTATTTGGAAGTCGTGAGCAATGCGGTTACAACACTCACGTTGACAGTGGCTACACCACCAGCCTTAGTCGTGAGCAATCCTTATACCACCATTACTATTATGGAAGGTGTTATTGCTACTGTAGATCCGGTTACGACTACAGCCATTTCACCATCGATTCTGGATCCTCCACAAGCAGATCCTCCAGTTCCCATCACCGCTCTTTCAGCTATAGTTGCTCCAACTTCGAGTGCTGTAACCGACCCTCCTGTTGCGTCAGTAACGCCTCCGCCAAGTACAATTCCAGCTGTAGTAGCTCCGATCACTCCAGTTGCTGTGATCCCTCCTACAAGCAATACCACATCAATATTCGTCGCTCCTGGGCCAGTTGTGTTATCTCCAGCAGTTTCATCTCCAGATCCAGCCCCCATACAAACGCAGACTCCCTCGAACCCACTTAATTCGACAATTATCTTCTCTGGTACTGGCATACCAGTCGCTATCCCGGCAGCGTCACCCTCGAACCCAATTAATTCGATAGTCATTTTCTCCAGTACTGGATTGCCAGTCGCCAGTCCGGCAGTGTTACCCTCGAATCCACTTAATTCGACAGTCCTTTTCTCCAGTACCGGACTGCCAAGTGCTTCTCCTGCACCCATTATACCATCAACGCCAGTCGTTACCGCTCCTTCAGCATCCAATTCAGCAATTCTGATCACTGCCACAAACGTAGCCTCAAACACAGCTCAGTCCCAATTTAATGTGATTCTCAACAGTAATCTGGCAGCTATACCCAGCGGTATCTATAAGTAAGCCCTCCATAACCGAATTTACTCCATGTGGGAATCAGAATGGAAAACAAGAAAGAAGAGTACTGACACACAAATAACAGCCAAGCACCAGTCCCCAGCATCACAATCCCCCTCCCCCTCATCTCCAGCTTCCCCGCCGCCGCAAACCCCACCGCCAACCCCGACGGCTCTCACCAAACAATCCCCTGGACCGTCCCCGGCACCAACGTCACAATCATAGCAACAATGGCCACCCCCAACGAAGCCCCCGCCATCTCCGCCACATCCTACGAATACACAATAGACTCAATGCAATACTACATCTCCGGCGTCATAAACACCACCGGCGGCGGCCCCCTGAACGCAACCCAAGACCCTTTCTACTGGGACATCGGCTATGGCTGCTGGGTGGAATTCAACTCTAATCCCTTTCTAGGGGCCAGCGGACAGGGATTGCTCACTTATAGCGTTATATATAATGCGCTGCAGGGGATGAAGGAATCTTTACTTGTGAATGGATGGTGGTATCTGGCGTTTATTGAGATCAGAGTCGGGCCTCAGGGACAGGTTGTGGGATACGCGACCATTTCACCGAGTCTGGCGCCGAAGGGGAGTGTGCCGATTACGAATATTGATGATGCGTTGCAGGCGCTGGAGCAGCCTGTTGGGGCTTCTGCGAGCGCGGCGCCGGCTGGTTCTCAGAGTGCGACGCTTGTTCTTCCGGGTGTGACGGGTGCTACGCAGGCTGCTGGTAATGATGCACATAAGCGTCTGTAGCGGCGTTCGGCGTTGAGCGTTTGACGGGTTCTACTTTGTCGTTCTAATTGAATTGTGACTGTTGCATTTTGATGGGTTTGTAGTGGGTCTTTGTCGATGTACTTATAACCTTTTTATTAGAGTTATGTATATAGCCGTATACCAAACCCTTGGTACTTAGTCAAATATGTTCCAGTATGCCGCAATAAAGAAAGCTTACGGCTTCGTGTCGATAGAATTCCTCGACACTCAAGGTTATAAAAAGAAAGCATAGAAAATGGCGAGGCAGTCTTGAACAACGTTATTAAATGCGTCACAAAGATTGCAAAATATCTATGCTGGTATCTCTACACGCATGYTTTTTCATGACAATACCGGTCTAACGCCTTACTGCACAGTCACGCTACCCTTACCAAGCAGCTCCAGCATCGAAATCAAATCTCGTCAACTCTTTACCAGCATCTTCAACATCCTTCTTCGCCTTCATGCGCATGTAAAAGATAGGACAATCTTTACTTGAGCAAATGACCTCACAATGCATGCTCCCCTGACAACGCTGACACTGGGTCCACAACCTCCCGAAGCTAACCTCCAATTCAGACACCTTCGTTAATGTCTTGGTGTATAATTCTCCTGTACGTGGGCGACAGTTGCTGCAGACTGCACCCGCCATTTCGTCGGCACCAACGAGCGGCTTCTTGCAGCCCATGCATGTCTGGGTCTTCTTCGCGAATTTCATGAGCCCACCGAGCGTGGGAGCTGCAACGGAGATGGAGCGGGTATGCTCGCCTGTGAGGAGCTGGCCGGCTTTCTTCTCACCTAGGATAGGGTCGAAGATACGTCCTAGCGGTTTCGCTAGCTGATTGTCGAGATAGTACTTGGTGTCGATGGGAATATTATTCTCGAGAACGAAAATAGGATCTTCAGATCTCTCGTAGTTTTTGGCGCCACCAGCGCCTTTGACAATGACATAGGCGACACGGTCGCCTAAAGTGGGTGCAGAGCCTGCATCGCGCTTCTTCATCCGCTCTGCAAGCTCAACGTGAGCCTGTTTGGCAGTGTAGTCAGATTTTGACAGCGCTTTAGTGATGACCAGTTTTGACATGTCAATTTTATTCTGAAGGAGATCCGATATCGTGTCTTTGACGTAACTATAGAAAATGTTTAGCTGGTAAAGTTAGTCTCGGTCAAACCAAGGACCTACTCTTGAGCACCCTGGACATCTCGATCTATTAGGATTTTGCGGAGTATTGTTTCAATTACGTTCTGGACCAGACGACAATTGTCTCGTCGCACAGTTTCAATGCCTTTGCTGTCCATTTTGTCATATTTGTTGGCATTCGTCCAATAGAGCCCAGCATACCGTTTCTTGTTGATGAGAAGATATGGATAATAGACCTTCTCGAACTCCAATTTGATCGGCTTGATGAAAAATTCCTTTGACACATAGGCAGCGGCTTCCTCGCCCAGCTCCATGGCTCGTTTCAGATCATTCGGACCAAATTTCACCATCACTGAATCAGTGTCGCCGTAAATCACCTCTGCATCATGTGAATACCCATTGGCGACCCTATATCTTTTTTCGACCTCTTCCTTGGTCTTCTCAATCATCTGCCGCCCGTAACTCGTCGTACTACTCGCAATGGCGAGACAAGGCAGCTTCCCTACTGTTGCGCCTGTAATTCCATACACACTGTTAGCGCTGATTTTCAGAGCCAATTGTCGACCATTGAGGACAGCTTTCTTGAACGCGTCAGTCTCTACAGCTAGCTCCTTCTTGGCTCGTTTYCTTGCTCCCAGCAATTCTTCGAGAATCTGTGTCAGGAGACCTTTCCTTATTTTGGCCGTACAAAACATGTCACCATTTGGCGTGACAATGTAGTCCTCGCCTTTGACCAGATTCAATTTCTCAACCGCTGTTTTGTTGAGTAAAGTGGTATAACAGAGATTATGGGCTTGAATGATACTAGGATATAGTGATGCGAAATCAAGTGTGGCAATCGGAACGTCGTAATAACCTCTGGTGGGTTCGATAACAGTGGCCCCTTCATATTGTTCATCAGTTGCGTCGCTTCGTAAATTTGGAATGACAAGATGTTGCTCTAGAGCTTTTCGGAAAAGTTGACTTATGAATTTGACTTGCTGGCCTCTTGCAAGTAGATAGTTGAAGGGGACTCCTGTGACCCTTGCCATCTCTGTGTAGTTGACAAGGCACATGAGCTTGTCCATCAGTCTTTGCGGTAGAAATGCATCTTTAAGACAGTAGACTGCTAATCTTCGCCTGGACTCTGGGGTTCCGTTGAAAAGTTCAGTGATCATGGTGTGATGTACATCCTCCTTCTGCTCCCCTAGAAAATGGGCGCAGACCGAATTAAGAGTGTAACTTCGTAGTTGATGATCGCGTTGTATAAGTTGAAGCAAGTCCAATTGCAGACGTCCGTTGGTGTTCGTAGCCTTGGTATCCCTATTGCCCATCTGCTTACTGGAAAAGTTTGTTTCTTTTGCCTGTGATTGAATGCTCTTCAACCTCGTCCAGTAGGGGAACTTCGAGCACTTGAGATGTCTTGCTCGATCTAGGAGATAAGGGAAATCAAAGTTGGCAATGTTGTAGCCTATGATGACATCCGGATCAACCTTTTCTAGGAAATCCCTCCATGCCATAAGCATCTTATCCTCTGCGTCGAATTCGAAGATCTGGGTATTGACGATCAAGCTACAAGTGTCAAGACAAAAGACGTTGCGCACGAAAGGTTTCGGGTCACCGTATCTCGTTACTACGTTGGCGATTTGGATGACAGGATCTTGATTGGCTTCCGGGAAGACACCTTTGCGGCCAGCACACTCGATGTCAAAGGAGAGAATTCGTAACGGTGCCATCTTTGTCCATTCGCCATCATTCGGATGAGCTATCAAGTCTCGGTAGTGGACATATGCTTCTATCTGGCAGTTGGAGTGCCGGTCTCGATAGGGGATCATATGGTATTTTGAACGAGGTGCTTCGACCCACGACATCCCTGTGACCTGCAATGGCGTGTTAGCATTGTACAGGGGTCCTTATATGATGAGCTCACTCCTGTGTCAATCATGAACCGTAGAACATATTGTATACTGTCGAATGTTAAGATACCGCCATCTACTCCCTTCCACATCTGCTTGTAGTTCATGTTGCCACCTTCAATCGTGGTCCGGAGTCTGTTGATGAACTTAGGATCRGTCACGGTGATTTTCAAATATGGACTCTGCTGATTGCCCTGGAAGCCGAATAAATTTTCTCGCATCACCATTTGAATAGAATGGATTGCAGGTTGATGTTGTGCAAGTTGGGTCTCGAGGTATGCTTTGAAGCCTTCCGTGTCCGTCTTCGCAAAAGAGACTGGGGCAGCAACATAGAGGTAGTGGAGAAAGTCGGTGACATGCAGAAGCACGGAGTGGCCGGTCTAATGTTGCGTGAACGATCAGTAGAATTCAAAGCTTGAAGATGGCTAATCCTCACTTCAGTCACCCCGAATAGCTTGATGGTCGTTTTCCCTCCATGTAGCGTCCCCTCTTCCGCCTCGATCTGCTGGAAGCAAAGACTATCTGTGTTTTCATCGAAGTCGTGCAAAGGGGGCCTGTCCCACTGCTGATCTTTCTCTGAATTCTGTTGCTTTAGTCCACTGATATCCTGTGTCAATTTCTCCAGAACCTCCTCTTCAAATTGGCTCTTTGGCTGGCTCGAGCCTTGTTTTCTGCCATTCTGGCTGAGTTTGAGTCTCTTCGATGGTGAAGACCCCGTCTCGAGCTTCCGTCTCTTTGCTGTTTTCGGAGAGGTAATGGGAAGGTTGGCGTTACGATAGGCGTTCGTCGAGTCCGCCAGCACTCTCTTCGGTGGCGGAAGAGTTGCTGCAGGCATTTTGAGGAATTGTGGCTATATGTTTCCAGCGGTTGAACTGAAGGAAAGGGTGCTGGTGGGGCGCGTCATAAAGCGCGTTGGAGCTAATTACGTGAGGCACTTCCGCGCTAGCTCTTTGCTTCCCGCAGATGTCCCCGCCCTAGTAGAACGGCAATATCGGACATAGATAGAGTACGACAGACAACCCAGAAATGAAATGATAAACATCGACTGAGAGGTGGGGAGAGCCCGCTAAAGTGGTGTAACCTCAATACGGGCATGCCAGCCCGAAGCTTTTCCTTTATTGCTTCCATGCGGAACGCAATCGACCATATTACCCAAGCTTTAAGGTAGGTACTGACACTTGATAAGGCTAGCCTCATACCATAAGGTGAAACGATTAACAACTTAATAYCYGAATTGAAAGTAATTTGTCATCGTATCATAATACTCGAGTACTAAATATATGTTATCGAAGAACTGGCCCTCGTAAGCCCTGATCCCAAATACCCCATGCCTTTGTTCCAACGCCTTGCCCCATATCTGCCATCGCTATGCGTATATCTACTGCAACATTCCGAGATAAAAAGGCTCAACGTCAAACGCACAACGCCTACTGCCGACTTTATGACATATCCTTCAAGTTTACGGGAAGTGGCCCAACGAAAAGATCCCGTTTGCTAGGGCTCGTCGTGTTCTGGGTGGTCGTGCTCAATTGTCCAATATCACACCAATTCTTGATGTTCTGGACATCCATTAGTAACGTTGGGACAGAAGTTAATCGAAAGATCAGGACTTACGATGCAGCTCAAATACTTGCACCAAGAACAGGTCGTTGGGTTTGCCTTGTAAAAGTTTTTGAGCAATACAATGAAGACAACGAAAACCGTTATTAGTGCGGCCACTCGGACCAACCACCATAGCCACCAGAGGGGTTTGCGGCCTTTGAAGAAGCCTGCCGGCTCCTTGACGAAGGCTTTCGCACCGCTCACGGTATCATTCTGCCTCGCGGCTCTAACAGATGCGTAAGGCGGTAGGTCCGCACCGACCCTTTGACGTAGAACCTCCGGTGAGTGTAGGATACAGATACCCAGCACCAGGCCCATTAGGAACCCGCCTATGTGTGAAAAGTTATCCAACCCTGGTAGAAGGCCCAGCGCAAATGATATAACGATGTCAAAGCCTAGCCAAGCAAGATCTACCCATGGTGACCGACGTTCTCCCCAGTGGTAAAATAGATCCAGGAGCATGAGTGCGATGATGCCAAAAAGAGACCCCGATGCGCCTGTAGATGCGATACCTTCTGCAGCAAAGTTTCCGCCCAGTACGAAGCCGAAGATACCGCTGCTAAGGTAGACTACGAAGAAACGTAGTGGTCCAATCTCCAATTCCATCTCAGTTCCCAACATGATCTGTAGCAGCATATTGAATGCAATGTGTATGAAGCCCGCGTGCAAAAACATGGGTATAATAAAGCGGAACCATTGATTTGGTGGATGTGATTGACTGTATGGTTTGTCACCAAACCCACAAAGTTGGTTGATTTGGCACTGATTTGATGGGTTGTTCAGATCTGAGGATGTCGAGTTTGGGCATGGCCATTGGATAGTAATGTTTAGGCCTTGAGGTGTATTGCGCATACATGGAACGTAGCGGGCGCCCATGTTGATGAGAACATACGGTGAGGGACCGATCATTGGGTTGAATGAGGGATGAATCTCTATGGGCGTCTTTGTGAGGGTACCTAGGCATGTTAGAGCCAACCTACACAATTGTACGAATCATATGCCTACCATTCTTGGCCAATTCCGCAATGAATACCACTACTTGTATGAAAGTGAAGATGTAGACCACCCATGGCTGCTTCCGCGCAAAGAAGCCTTTTTTCTGTCTCTTTCGACCAGGGTTTTGCAGTGGCCTATCTATGACTGTAGGATCATCGGGCAAGAGATCATGCATTGGCATTCCCGAGTCGCCTTTGTCAGGATACTGGCGCAATGGTACGTCATCTGAGAAAGGATTTGGTTCATATTCTCTTCCACCACCTCCGGAGGAATAATAGGGTGATGGAAGGCTTTGTTGGCTTTGTTCAGCGTAGGGATGGTAGCTGGAATCTTCAAAGGATGAAGTCATGTATGAAGGTGATGGGTGAGCGGGTTGTGTGTTGTAAGCTGTATACGGTTCTGGGGGTAGGGCCTTGTTAGGAGAGGTAGGATTTGAGCGTCTGCCGGTGCGACTTGGAGAAGGGTTATAGTAATCGTTGGCCGCCATGTTCGGCAGTCCAAATGCCTGATGCGATGGATGGAATATGCAGGGAGCGTCGACCTTTCTATGGTTTAATCGAAGCAAGGCTATCGATCTCGTAAACGAAGCTCGTGTGATGGGGCCAGGCTTAGCTTGGTGCGGCGAAATGAGCGGCTGAACAAAGGCTTGACGCAATTGGGGGGATAACACGCGACAGCAGAAGAAGAGACGAAGAAGAGACTGTGAGTATTGATTCCATGAAGAAAGAATACAGAAGTATGGAAAGGCAAGACGCGCGAAGAGTGAATGTTCATCGTACATCGTCCGGAAATAGAAATTCTCCTACGCAATTCTTAAGGGCGGTGTTGCTCCTGGAATGCCAAGACCCGAGTCGCCGAGCACTCACGGGCCAATCAACATGAATGACGTTTTAAGTGGCTTAGCTCCACAGGGCTGGCAGCAGTACCTTACACCTTACAGGGTAGCATTCGGACACTCCAACGCCCTCAAACAACACAATCTCTTTTTCTTCTTGTTCACTCATTAACGCTTCTGTATACTATTCCTAAAAATCTCGTGGACCCTTCGTACATAACAGTGTGTGCTAGACCGAGGCTCCTTACATTTTGGCGCATCTCCAAGGCTTCTCATCATGGGCCCTTAGGTAGTCTTTCATCCTAACGTATGAGAAGAGGATGACAGCTCTTTCATCGACGCCTTCGCCTCCATCTTCACCGTCACCTATGAAAAGACGCCAAAATGGTTGGGCGAAAACCTGCGAGCGTGCTTGCTGCCAGACCATTGCACACTTCCCTCTTGCCTTCGTCTACGGTTTGACTACTTGGGCGGTATGGGTTGAAGTAGGGATAGGCTTCGGCCAGGGCCCCATAAGCTGGATTCGTACGAAAGATGAGTCTGGTTTGCTTGATTTCGTGGTACTGATGAAGTGTCAGGCTCCTTCACCTCCATACTTGGCATCGTCCTCTACTTTCTCCTGAACTGGTGCTATACTACCGCCGTCTTTACCGATCCAGGGTCTTCTCTTGTTTCTGCCAGTCATTCTGGCTACTCCCACCTCCCCACCCATGAACCCTCCTCCCATCGAGATGCTCCTGCCTTCACTGTAAAATCTACCGGCGAGACCAGGTTCTGCAAGAAGTGCAAGGCTCGGAAGCCAGACCGTGCCCATCATTGCTCGACATGTGGACGATGCGTGCTAAAAATGGACCATCACTGCCCTTGGCTGGCTACCTGTGTGGGGTTGCGAAATTACAAGGCTTTTCTGCTTTTCCTCATATATACATCGGTCTACTGTTGGCTTTGCTTTGCGCTTACGTCGACCTGGCTCTKGAGTCAAGTCTTGAATGAGCCTCAATATACCGACGGTCTCATGCCCATCAATTATGTCTTACTTTGCGTCATCTCGGGAATCATTGGCTTGGTGTTGACGGGCTTTACAGGCTGGCATATAAGCCTCGCCTATAGGGGTCAAACTACGATCGAATGCTTGGAGAAGACGAGATATTTGAGCCCATTTAGGAAGACCATGCGAGGTCAGAATTTCGGGCATGCAAATGGTGATGGCGGCCAGAGCTACGGGCAACAACTGGCTGAAATACACGCAAACGCACTGCCAGGTGTCACAAGGCCGGAAGAGGGGGAAGCAATGCTCGCGAATGATGATCTTGAGGCTGGTTCAATGCCAAACGCTAAGAGATCGCTACAGAGGAACTACAATGCAAGGGAACGATCCAGGGAACGTGAAAGGTATGAGGACTATCTTGATGAGAAAGACTCAGAAAAGTTGCCAAATGCTTTCGACCTAGGATGGCAGCGCAATCTGTTGCATCTTTTTGGAGATAGGCCTTTACTGTGGTTTTTGCCATTTTGCAATACCTCAGGTGACGGATGGCACTGGGAACCGAATGTGAAATGGTTAGAGGCTAGAGAAGCTATACGTCGACAACGCGAGGATCAGTGGCAAGAGGAGCTCGACAGGGGGAGGACAGAACATGGAAGTCCTCAGCGTGTACATCGTGGGTACCCCCAAAAGCGGCCTGGTAAGGAAGAGTCCGATCGGCATTACCTGACGACATCCAATGGTGTGATTACCGTACCTGGGTCTGGCACAAGATCGCCAAATAAAGCTGATCTCATTCTTGGTAGAACTGACGAGTACTTTGATCGAAGCTTTGACGAGGGTAGTCCGTCGAGTAGAATGTCCATGAAAACACTCAGACGGCGGGGAAGCTTTAGTGGCAGCGATGACGATGACGATAACTACATTGTTAGCAGCGACGATGAGAGAAGAATGCCTAGAGCATCACCCCCCAGCTCACACCAAAGAGCTGAGAGCGGAGGACACAAGCAGGATTGAGCCTGCAAGAAGCGATGTAGTTTTCATGAGAGCCTGGCTTATCGAGCAATTTCTGGAAACCAGCTTCAGGTATATGCCGACCCTATGAGTTGTAGAACACTTCATGCACTATAAAATATGGAGGTATGGTGCATGCAATCTTGGAAAGGTGGACCAAGGGTAGTAGCCCATGGATGCATGTAGGTTGGTAACCCTTTTTGGACGCTCAGTTCAAGATCATCATTTTTGGAAAATCTGAAACAGGCATTCGAAAGGTCTAATATTCAGGCATTATGGATCTGACTAGCGCGCCCCAATGCTCCACAACACGTGAGTGACACGTGGCAACCACGCCGCGGGCAGTATATCAGCCCGTCAGGGTCTCACGAGCAACCAACACATCTTCAATAATGCGCTGTATACCAAGCACTTGTGTTTGTTGTGGTGAATGTTTGAAGTGCCATCCCAAAATGGAGGGTGGCCTTAATTGCAGGCCAGAAACAGAAAGGACTTGTCCCAAGTCAAAGTCAAAGTCTCAAAAGTCAACAAAACGGAAGCTATCGCAATGCCACGAATCCAATCTCCCCGTCCTAGCCAAGAAGAAAGCAAGATATCATCCTTACCTGTCACAGTCTGGACGTATCCCAAATGCAAACCCCACCACATGTCCGCCGTGTCCTACTCAGCGACCTTACCCATTCGAACATCTTGCATATCCCCAGCATACGGCTGTCCCTTCTTCACCGCAAGACGCGTGTGCGGACATCCTACATCCAGACAAACTCAATAGTCATTGCGTCAACACATCGCAAGCGAGCCTCAACATCCCCCACATGCTCCAGGATTCGGCTCACCCTTCAAATTCATCCCCAAATTCTGCAACCCGAGTTCTCGATAACTATCCGACCCCTGGCGTCCACCTTTGGGTATTGGCTCCTCAACCCACGCTACAGCACGCTCTTACTAAGCAACGTAGACTCCGCCTAACACATTTGCCTATAACCCCGGAATTTCATCCGAGTAGTCACCGCGTGAATACTTCTGCTGGCGAAACGGAAACGCATGAGGATCCTGAGTGCGCTGGGGAGGACTTGAATAGGTTGCGGAGCGAGAGGAGCGATGGAAACGGAATATGGTGTCCTGTATGTGGGGGATTGCTAGGGGTGGCATGTAGTGGGCATCATGCTAGAGTTGAAGTGGATGGTGGTGGATGAGAGATGGGTAATGTCCTCTTGAAAGGAGTTTCAGGATAATGACTAGCACTATCAGCGTTGGCGTTGGGGGAACGGGCTTGGATCAGAAAGCTGAGCCTGTGACGGGAACTAGCCAGCGTTATGAAACCATCCTTAGACAAACACAAATATTAATCATGCCCTTTCGCTAAAGTCTATGAATATTTCTTTCAAATTCCATCGCAACCGATTTGCGTCATTTAATACAAGAGACACTTGAGGAGAGGTATGCTGCATGCTAGAGTCTTGCACCCTAACGTTCCATACCTGAAAGCAAGTGTCTCTGCTTTAAATAAAGTAACAAAATACAACAATCACATATCCGAAAACCAAAGCCTCTCACAAACTCTCTCACCTCTACTATTTCCAGCAAATAACCACAGATCTCATCACGCATTCCCTCCCCCGCCTACCCACTCTCAAAAAGAGTATCACCATCAATCATCATACAATCACATACCAAAAAAATCAATCAACATACAAATCAAGAGACAAATCCACCAAAGCATATCTCTTTAAATAACAATAAGTCGATGAATTGCATAAAGTGATATATAAACGGCTCATAAAAACCCGTTATGAAAGCTACTAGAATACACAAGTCTCAAGACTTATCAGCCGCCTATTCCATATTCCCCCCTTATGCGCCAGCAACACCTGTATCGTGCGTGCATGCGTTGCCGGTCAAAAGGAAGGGGTAGGGAAGTGGGCTTGAAGGAAGGAAGACGTTCAACGCCATGCAATATATGAATACTAAATTAACGCCGTAGTATGATCAATGCCTGCCCGATTGCTCGCTTTGAAGGTGTGAGTGGAGATGTTGTAGATGTTGTAAATGTTGTTAAGAAATTCTTGTGTAGCGAGAATGAATCGTTGCAACCAGCATCCTGCCCATCTGCACCGTAGCGTTATCCAATGCTCTTTGATGTATACGACTCGAGAGAATGTGTGCTCTGCTCTGCTCTGCCGGATGGAGGTTTCGGTTACATAATAGCGCAGCCGTAAGCAGGTGTACCTAGTAGGAGATGGATGGTTAGTAAGGTCTTGGAATCGAGGATAGGGAGGACATACCGTTGTCGTATTCGTCCTGAGGCTGCGGGACTTCGGTAGGAGCGGCTGTCGTGGTGGTGAGGGTGATTGGATTCATGGTGATTTGTGGCTGAGAGGACGAAGAATCTCGGGATCTGAGTTGTTGTGTGAGTTGTTTGGTTTGGGTTTAAGTGGGAGGTCTGGGGAGTGGTGTCAGTGGCTTGTATTGAAGGTGAACGATGATGATGGTAGGTACTTTGGTGGAGACTTATTTGTAGGCTTGAAGTGTGTGTGAGGATCAGTAGTCTTGGGATTGAGTTGTTGGGTGAGCTCTGTATTTGGGTGATAGGTCTGTCAAGTGACGTTAGTAACGTCGAGTGAAGGTAACGATAATAAAGTAGGTTTTAAAGAAGAGACTCACCTGTAGGCTTGAAGTAGTTGATCGAAGTAGAGACGAGTATGAGACGAGGTTGATGGTTTTGAAGATGTTTGTATTTTCTGAGAACCTTGAGAACGGGGCAACGAACATCAGCTGTTGATTTTCTGTTCAACTTCAATGACGAAATTGACAATGGTCGCAATAAAGAATCATAATRGTGATCTTGGTCATCAAGGTGTTGGTTCTCCGTGGACACTTCTGTGCTTACATTGGTGGACGCTGATGCCGAGTCCTCGAAGATTTTGCGTGTTACCATCTGTCGAGACTAGTCTTTAGTCTTTGTTGACCCCACGTCAGTCTTTGTACGCTCGTAATATTGTTGGTTCATGACCTTCATATTGTGGTCACGGATCTGAAAGAAGACCATGATCACTGGCGTCCATTAAGCAAGTGATCTTGCCTGTCTCCTTTGTGAATGAGGAGAGCCAGAATCTAAGATCACGGAATACCTCTCCGGCCTTTTGATTGCTGAGGGCAGTGTATAACACGTGCTGAGATACACAACGCTTAAACTCGGCAGAGCTAAACCGCCGCTTTCCTCCACACAGGTGTTGACCAATTCGAGCCTTGGCCATAGACTCGACAAGCGCGAAAATAACTTTTAGATGCTGGGTAGCTTGAAATTGTATGATCGCAGGCCAGATCAACGAACACCTATAAGTTCTGTGTGACATTCTTGCACGTCCTCGCAGTGCAGTGTGATCGAGATGGGCTTCATTGCCACTTGTAGATACGTCTTACTTCAGTATACAGGCGTCGCAGAAGACGTATAGACGMATTCATATAGAAAAYTATGTTCATRCGAAGTCGAACTTGTCAAGGCAGCCATTCAATCATGAAAGTCGCTGCGTCTCCATGATCACTGCCCAGCAGTAATCATGTTGAGATACCTACTATGACGTGTGAATGATGGCGGCGCGAAGGAAGCTACTCATTTGCAGACTGGGATTGTACCAAATCGCAGTAATTTAGATTGATTATGACATCATGAAGCAGCATCGCTGCTTCACTGCCCGCAGGCGTGCTGGCTGACAACATCCACATTCGCGCGTAAGCTTCGTGAAACGCCATCGGTGACCAAAATCATCCTCGACGTGCAAGCGTCGGCTAATGATTGTTAGAAACAATAGCGAGTGTATATCAGTATGCAAGTGTGGGACAACATTCGGACTGCGCGCAAGGGAGGCTGAAGACTCGAAGTCGGCTATTACCGAATTCGGCGTTAGCGCCATGTTTCTTTAACCAGCTTTGCCTAACTTGCATTGTCGTTCTTAATATTGTTCTGGTCAGCGACAAAACACTGCCTTGTCTCGCTTGATTCTCAATGTTATGGTATCGTCTGCAATTCGTAGCTGATGCGTACTGCCAATCCTTACGGGGTCCAATGATCTACAGTCAATTTCAGCGCCTGTGGCATGAAGTACTACCAGGTATTCAATGAAGCAGTGCCCCAACCCTCATACATCTGGCTCGTTGGGTTCACCTTATGTGTACACCTCTTCAGTAAAAGCATTTAAGCTCAATCCCTCCTTTGCGATATCCTCCTTGATTAAAAAGAGTAACGGCATCTCCACGAGTGTCCCTTTAATCGTGCTCAGCAGCTCCTTAACCTCTTTAACTCCTTGCTCCCCAGGCGAGAACTCCTCCTCGACGACGTGACCCCACATGTACTTAGCAGGCTTTTTCTTCCCTTCTTTACCATCAGCTTCTTCATCCGCTTCGTGAAAGTAGACCTCATAGTATTTTTGGTAATCGGCCCACGTTTTCACATCATCATGAGGAACAGGGTGGAAGATCTTGCCAAAAGCGTACGTGTTGGTGTGGGCGCGTGTATTCCAAAAGTTTAGGAAGTTATCGGCTAGAGGATCCATGACCGCTTGGTCCTCTGGAGAACCGTAGTCGTAAACATTAGGAACCCCTACTGGGTGAAAGTTCTGATCCGGTCGCTCCATGTCCTGGGGTTTCAAAAGACCGAGATGCTTGCGGAACAGTTGGCGTCGAAGTGTCGCTGCAAACCTGGCAGCCCGGTATGGCTTGCCATCCATGAAAGAGTCTACAGGGTTAGGATCTTCTACAACAACAGCGATTTCTGAGTCATGAGTTCCTAGCTGCGAGCGGTCATTCATGTTGGCCGAACCAACAATGACGACTCGATCGTCGGCGATGCAGATCTGTATATAGTCAGTACGGACATATCGTACAGTATAGGAATGTCTGACCTTCGTATGGATGTAAAGCTCCTCGGAAACAAAAGCTTGGATCTCGGGATAATCCCCAGCTTCCCAAGGCACTTCACGAATATCTTTTCCACCAAGCATGTAACATTCACTCACGCTATCCCACACTCCGGTATAAAGGCCTTGTTTTCGATCCATTTTCGTAGTGGTCTGCTGATATTGTTGGTACTGTGGATGGCTTTGATGCTGACCGCTGACATCTTCGGCGGGCAATTCCACGGCTTGATCATACTGCTCTCGTGCAACGTTGTAGTCAACTCCACTCTTTTGTTCTGCTTCGCGCATAGAACCGCTGACATTGATGCGATCTAGAGGACAATTGTGTCAGTAATTCCTTTCATGGATGGGCAGGAATCCGATGCTCGGGACTATATGGATATCACAGGGGTTTCCTCCAACGAGAGAGGTATGATCCCAAACAAAGGCATTACGATTCATAGGACATAGCACGTTTATGCGGAAGACTTACCGTAATTTCTCAGGTTATAGAATCGAATGTATTCAGTAGGGTCGTACCCTTCCTTTGCGATCATTTCCATAATACTATGTCCTCCGCGGTTGATCGAATTATATTGATATTCCATTATGGCTCGGGTCCCCAGACTACCTTCGTCCTTGAGATCCCCAGCAAATCCTGGGATAGCTGGCATTATAACAATGACTTTGAACTTTTGTTGGGCTCTGGCAGCTCGAAGAATGCGCTCAACGATAGCTGCCCCAACTTTGTTCTTCACAGGCTTCTGAGCGTCCGAAGTGGCCGTGATGAAAAATTGATTTTCAATGTAGATAAAGTGATGGCTATTCTCAATGACACTGATATACGCATTGGCGATTGAATGTTCGGTGGGAACTCCATGGCTCCATTTGGTGCAGCTCCTTACAATCTGACAAGCAATGCCGGCATCCTGGAACTTGCCTTGAACCGTGCCGTAATGTTCGTTGCCGCTCAGATACTGCTTGCCTTGCTCAAACCGGCCATACATAGATTGGCCAAAACCACGAGCTTCTTCCTCTAAACTTGCACGGTGATGGTGACCGGTATGTGCTCCCATACCTTGTGCATCTTGTTGATCAGCAGGGCCCTGATCCAGACCGCGATCAGAGACTGGAGGTGGTGGAAAATAAGGTACCTGTCCCTGAGAGTTGCCTTGGGGCCTTGGGGGAGGTGGTGGGTGAGCTCCATATCCCTGGGCCTGAGTAGCAATTTGAGAGCCTGGCGGTTGATGTGATTGATATGGCTGACTAGCTGGCGGTGGCGCCGCAGCATTGTAAGGAACCGTCCCTGCCATGTTCTGGGTAAACGTGAGCCGCGAGTACCTCGTATCTTTCCTGACATCGTATTTTTCGTTGTAGATGAAATTCCACCGCTCTACGAAATGCCCTCGGAGATCTTCTACCACCGGTCCGCTTAGGCTGACAGAAAGATCGGACCAGCCCATTCTTGCGCTGTCCTTACGGTTTACTTTATTGTTTTCCCAATTTGTAACATCTTGGAAGTCCATGATCCTATCAATCTTCAGCCATTTGACACATCTGAGGCCTTCCGTGGCATTTTGAGCTTACCTGGCATTGTTATAATCCTGGCCAGGAAATACGATCTCGTCAAGGTTAGCGGGATGACAGTCAGCGAGTGGGTGCTGATTGGTGTCCCATCGGCCAAAGCACAAATCTAAACCTCCCATAAACGCAATCTTCCCGTCCACAAGGCAGAGCTTCTCATGATGGGCCCAATACAGAACTACATCATCATTCATACCATAGATGGCTTTTAAAGCATCCTCAGGTAACGTAGCTGCCGTCTTGGCACTGAGTGACAGGTGTTGCAAAGAGGAGAAGAAAGATGACTGGAGCGTTTGAGCATCGGGAAGATGGTCAGGATGTCGAAATACGGCGATGTTTGGGTGTAGATTTTCCAAGGCATGTTTTGTATGATAGGAGCAGACTGTCAGTGGCGGGACAATCAGCGGATTCTCCCTTTCGATGTGCTCAAGAGACATAAAGGTGGCGGCAAGACCCAAGCGAGTAAGGGTCTTGGTTACAACGTCGGTGCTTCTTGGGAGAAAGGAGTGTATATAGTCCGGTAGAGTGGGAGAAAGATACTTACGGGTAAGTGCCTGGGTGACTTCTTTATAGACAATTACGTTCACCTTAACACCACGTTGAGCGGCGGCTTGGAGCATACGATCAAGCCTATATTGCTCGTTCTTTGATGGAGGTCTTCGCAGATAAAGCTCAGGTGATAGCCACCCTATTGATGAGTTAATAAGCAAAGCATTTGACAGGGGACAGAGTCCTTTACAATCCAGTATCCAGACAGATTCAGTAGCACGTTCCAAAGCTTCAGAAACCGCCCACATGTAGCCACAGCCATCAACGTACCATTTTGCATCATTCTGAGCTCTCTGCGCTGCGAAGCTTCCATAACGATGCTGGGTATTGTTGTGCGTGCCGTCATCACACTGCACTCCTACGTGGGTATGGCTGTGCTTATCGGATCCAACGGGTCCAATATTGCTTTCTAGCTTGCTGCCAATATCCTCGACCG
The DNA here is from genome assembly GCA_000444155.1 of Cladonia macilenta KoLRI003786. Taxonomy (NCBI): domain Eukaryota; kingdom Fungi; phylum Ascomycota; class Lecanoromycetes; order Lecanorales; family Cladoniaceae; genus Cladonia; species Cladonia macilenta. The sequence continues at coordinate 84,173 of KE598576.1, read as the reverse complement.
CATTCTTCACCTTATTTAGGAAGAAGGAGCCTAGGCCTCCCGAGGAAGGCTTTGGTTTCGATTGGCTACTCCCGTCGTACTGAGGCTGATACTTGCCACGCAACTTACGATAGGTATCTCCAATTATGCCACGCTCTCCCTCTGTCCCTTCATCGAAGTCCTCTGGATCTTCAGGATTCGCTTGTGGTGGTCCGTGATAGTCTCCGTAGGCCATCGGATCTTCCTTTCCACCATACTGCTGGCCAGCTCCAGGATCCATATTACCTTTAAGAATGAGTTGAATGGGATCGCCCACCTAACACTTCACACGCCTTGTAGTGTCGGGGTGTTGAAAGGCTCGACGCAAGGTCCAGTCCAGCTATCTTACGACGAAGTAAAGTATAACGATATGGTTGTAGGATTAAGAGACCACAAGATACATATTCGGTGGAAAGGGTTGAAGGTCGAGATTTGGCAGGTTTTTATTGTCGAGGGTGTCAGATTGAAGTGGCAGCTCAGCTGAGCTCTTGCCTTAGGMGCTCACGTAAGAACCGTATTGGTTGGTCACAACGCCGGCGACCGCCCCTTCTTTTTCAGGCTGACTGACGGGAGTTGGTGATCATCCATTGACCTATCAACATCCGGCTAGCCCAAGCCACCAAAAGCGGCGGAAAAACCGCGCGTATCGACGATGGACATTGTACGGTCAACAGCCTCCTCTGCCTTTATGCTCTCGAGGAATCGATCCTGATTCTCAATGCCAAGGACTTCCACCTCTTCCACTCTTTTCCTAGCATGGAGTGGTCATCGGTGGGGAGTGGGAGCGGAGAAGCGGACGCGGAGGCACCAGTGATGGTCCCGAACACCTTGCCGATCATCCAGCCATGGTCGAAAGACCCCTCCATCCGATGATGCTACTCCGCCTTCGCCCGCCTTGGAACATATACTGACTGCATCTTCCCACTTTGTATATTATGGCCTCACTCGTCTCCAGATCATTGTCTCGAGCTTTACCAAGAAATCCTCGCATCTATACCCACTCTTTACAACCCTTCAATACCATCAGGATGGCTACCACTAGAATCGCTACCATTGACGTTAGCTGTCTCCCTCTGGTATCCGTTGAATAAACGCTAATTACTAGATGTAGAGCACCCTCCGGGACCGCCTCCCTATGCAGGCCCATACCCTTTTCGAAGCCAAAGCAGCCAAGAATATGACCTTCGAAGATATCGCGAAGCAGCTCGGGCGCAACGAGGTAGCTGTGGCAGCTATTTTCTACGGCCAGGCCCAGACTATACCAGAGGATGTTGAAAAACTCTCCAAGATCCTGGGCATCGACCACGGGCAGCTCACTAAAGAGCTGGCCGGGTATCCTTTTAGAGGACAGGTCATGGACATGCCACCTAGAGAACCTTTGATCTACCGTCTTTACGAGATCGTGCAAAACTATGGCTATGCATACAAGGCGGTGTTGAATGAGAAGTTTGGGGACGGCATCATGAGTGCTATATCTTTCTCGACAAAGGTGGAGAAGGAGACGGACAAGGATGGGAACAACTGGGCAGTCATCACCCTGAGGGGCAAATGGTAAGTCTTCTGGACTGAACACGGAATTATGCTGGGCACTGATGCAAGATCCAGGTTGCCTTTTTCGAGATTTTAGATGTAGGTTTCCAATCTTAAAGATGGTCTCGTTGTACATATCATGGTGAATATGTAATTGGAAAAATTATTCCATATCGGATACTAGGAGGTATCATGCTTGACTTGGGCCCATGGCTAATAATGCCATCATCGGAAAGTGATGTTTTGCAGGGGAAAGGCGGAAAGGTGATTCCAGATCTTGTCATCTATATTTGATTGCCAAGCMCAGACTTCCGGGTAATGGCACAGCTGACAAGACTACAAATTCACTTCTCGTTTAATACGAGAACCTCCAACCTAGAGACTTCAGAATCCTCGAAATGTTCGTTGCCCACTGTACCTCATGCAATCATTGCGATATGGCCTTCTCGTAGTTCTGCTGTAAGATCATGTACGCAAACCCAAGATCAATACAAGGTGCTAACAGAAGTGTTGAAGATCGTTGTTACCGGACACCTGAGACGCGTCCGCATCAGAGAGGACGATGGGGGAAAAAAGGACTAAACGCTCTTCAAACATCTCCTCTCAGTCCCTTATTAGTACAGCCACCACCGATGATCATTCCGGTCCTCTCTCAAGCCCAACAACTACGAGCTCCCCTGGCCCCTACGATGGCTCTCCGTACGACCACGGGAACTACGAAATCACGCCACCAGCACCAGCTCGCGTGCTGAATCGTCTCTCCGAGATCATCGACCCTAGAGAGCTCATCCAAGACGAGCTCTATCTGCTGACACCTACACGCCATCGATCTTCCTCCCAAGCTATACCTTTTACATTCAGAGGCCTTGTGCAATCACCGTCTGGCAACGAATTGGGGGCAGAAGAATTCATCATGCATCCAGATCGGCCACTAGCGATGTGGGAGAGGCAGGAGAGGGTGTTGCAAGCAACGAGGGAAGGGATGGAGAGATTCGAGATGGAGAGCCGGATAGGAAGTCATAGCCAATTGGGCACGCGTATTAGTCCAACACCGCAGCGAAAGTCGAGAGGGTGTTGGTGGCGTTGCTCTTGCTTGTGTTGAGCGGGATTGAGAGCTGATATGCTTCTGAAATGTTTAAGTGTTGTAGGTATCCTGTCGGATATTGCAGAGAGTTTCTCCTGTACATATTAATGGGAAAGCATCAAGACATTCTAACACTGCAATTCGACCCGGTCTACACGGCCTGCATAAACTGATTGTTCTTGTTCAAGAGTCATTGAGGCTACTTGAAACGTGACAGGTTGTTGCCTAAGAAATGGCGGGAAAGAAATATTCACTTACCTTGACCTCTTCACTTCGTCACCAACCAAGTGTCGACCTCCCTCCTCAACTCAACTCAACTTTATCACTCCAAGCAACGTCAATTACAATCAAACCCTCTCCTTGCATCATCCATCCAAGACACTTCAAGATCGTCATCGTAGCCATACCAGCTGCCGCCTACATACTCGAGTCGGGTGTCTCGGTGACTTTCAGCTTGATCGACTGACTGAGTTGTTTACCTCGATATTTGATCAACGACAACCAGCTTCAACACAGACAAAGCGAGAAGCCTCATCACCTACCATGTCATTCTTCGAAGAGAAGTGGGACCCCACAGTTCGCAAGAATCTTCCTCCACAGGTCAATGCGTGGAGAAATGGTCAAGTCAACACTGCCAGTTCTCCGGGCTATACGGAGAATGCTCGAAAAGCCCAGAGCTCCGCCTCAGGTGCAACGATTGTGAATGGCAAGATCATGAGGGCCGTGCATGCTAAGCCTAAAGAGAACTTGCCTTCCAATGTACATGGCTTCCACAACACCGAGAAGGCAGGGCAGTGGGTCAAGCAAACAACACGTCCTAGCACCTCGGCCTCTCACATGCCTCTAGCAGGTCGGCCAAGTTCATCAGCAATATCTGATGTTTCATCGTCAACTGTTCTTGGGCGATCTACAAGCACGGCAGCGTATGCAGGATCAACGAGTCGCTTGTCGGGACCTGATTTCATCCCAAATGCCCGAAGCCCTTCTAAAGATGATACACAGAGTCGAGGCTCGTCACCATCCGTGGCCCGTCAACCACCCTCAAAGACAAACCCCCAATGTGCTACTAAGGAAAAGGAGACACCATCATCCACTGAACACAACAGCCAGACACCATCATCTGAAGCTCACAAGATGCTTCCACCCCATCTTCGAGGTTTAGCAGCAACCAAAACAGCCGCAAATGGTTCGGTAAACAACCGGGAGGGTGAATCGTCCGGTAAGATAGATGCCGGTAGGGTTTCAAGACCCATCAAATATGAGAGCAAGTTCCCATGTACATATGAAAAATGTACCCGTGGCTTTATGAACAAGACAGCTCTCAACCGTCATAAAGAGAAGGAACATGACTATTGCCGTGTTTGTAAAGAAGACTATGAGGATGGGGACAAATTATTCGAACACAAGATGAGTAGCATGAATCACATATGTTGCGGTGTATGTGGACAGGATTTCAATAGCGAAGGGGGGCGTGACAAACACGTGCGCCAGGTGAGACAGTTGATACATATGTTTACGTGACTCTACTGATCCTTTCAGTTGCACCCTACCCTACAAGAGGTCGTATGTCCTGGTTGCGGATTGATTTTTGAGAGTGGTCACGGCCTAATTGCCCATATCTATGGCAATCACTGCAAGACCCGTGACGGTGACGTGTCTAACCGCATGAATGAATTGAATTTCAGATCAATGCGAGCTGCAGCAGCCGTTTACATGGATAGACTTTCCCACCGCCCAAGCAACACAGCTGCACTAATTGCTGCAATGCAACCCTCAGAGATCGGAGATGGCCAATCTACTACCCAGTCTGTCAATGGTGGTGTTCCTGTGCCATCTCACCTCATAGACGACAATTATCCTGATGATCAGTCGACAGGACTCCCTTCAGCCTTGATCGAAGCCCCAAAGAAAGCCCATGATGGATCTGATACTATGGCCGAATGGCCTACAATCGCGCAGAGTATGCAAAAAGGCAAAGGCAAGGAGGTAGATGTCATCAATGGATTGAGTGAATTAAGCATAGGCCTTTCGAATGGTCACCAGTTGAAAGGTCCTGCGCATACAGGTGCCTTGACCATGTACGAAAAGCCCATGCCCAAGATTGGTCAATGGTCCACACCTACTATGCCTTCCGAGTCCGACCCCCAGCAGCTCATCAGAACAGACTGGGACGCTTTCGAATTCGTTCGTAACTTCAGTGGCGAATACGACTGCCCATTTGTCGCATGCAAGTATGTATTACCCAGAGCTTGTCCACTATCTTAATCCTGTCAATCTTCTAACTTTTTCCAGAACGACATACCTTGAAATCAACGATCTCAAATGGCATCTAACTTCTGGATTCCACCAGGGTACCGAACCACGTTGCATGAAGTGCTTCAAGACCTTCAAGACTGTCGCAGGCCTTGTAGCCCACATGGAACGAAGCGAAAAATGCCAGATCAGGGAAACCCTGACTTTCGGTAATGTGCTTCACGTTACATCCGGAGGCTTCCTTGGAGTCAGTGGTCGTCATGCGGACGGATCCATCATGATTGAAGTTCCTGATGTCAAGGAGAAGGATCGTTTCATGCTGAGCTACGAGGGTGACGACGATGAAGACGAGGTCGCGTTCAGACCCAGCTTTCTGCCGCCGCCTCTTCCCGAGCAGGGAGAACCTTCGGGGCAGTAGCTTCTCTACTGGAAAAGGATTGATGGAATCGAATGGTTGCAGAGTTTTCAAAAGTGCATTTTTACAACATAATTTGCGGAGGAAGTTCTTCATAGAAAAGAGGCTTGAAAGTGGCTGGGCCTACTGATTTCAATTTCTTCGACAACACATTATTACGATAGAGCAGAAATTACTTTGGCGAGAGATTTCTTCGTAGAAAAGGGGCTTTACATGACTCAGCACACATTAAATGGTTTCCTACTTGGCAGCTAACCTCAGCCTCGCGGCGGACCAAGATGCTAACAACTAGCCTAGATTACATAGCTCAATAGCTCAATAGCCTTTCCTAGCTGCTCGACAAACAAACATAACATCATCAATTTGCAATGTTATCAAGTACGACATAAATCTTATCAGATGCTTGGCTATACCATTTCCATGACTCAGCATGCATTAAATAGTTTCCTACTTGGCAGCCACCCTCAGCCTCGCGGCGGACCAAGATGCCAACGACTAGATGAGATTAGATATTCGATAGCTCAATAGCCTTAGCTGCGAGACAAACAATCAAAAAATAATCAGTTTGCTTTTATTAATTGCTTATTCTAATAAAGAATACCCAGAAACAAGAATTCCGAAAATTTAACTTAGGCCTTTACATGACCTACCCTCTCAACCCTTTAAAAATTTCCATAATGAGTGTGGCTGTGGTGTAACTTAGGCTTCTTGATAAGCCTACCCTTTCTATGTAACCCTGAAGAGCGAATCCCATAATGAGTGTGGTTGTGGTGTAACTTAGGTCTTTGGGTGGCCTACCGTGTTTGATCTTAAAGATCCCCTTGAGCAGCAGATGGTGAGTGTGGTGTGGTGTTGGATTATTAGTGAATRRYTGTTGTGGAGTTGTGATGGGGGAAAGGAATGTGCATGTAGAGTTCTGCGCGTTCTGTCACTCGTCGTCGTCCTCGTCCTCGTCTGATTTCGCGTTAAGGATCTTTTTCTTGTGGTATTGTATGCAAGCCCTGGCACTCCTGTAACGCTTATCTACGTCAGAAACTTTTTGAGAGATCGTCTTCCACGACACGTTCTTTTCTGCGAGCTCCTTGAGTTTGACCCTCTCCTCCTTCGACCATTTTGGTGCCGCCTGGGTGGGCTGCCCACGATGGGATTCCCAGCGCCGACGACAGTCGTCAGGGTCGCGAAAGTACCCGTCCTCCGCCAACATTCTGCGAGAGATTTCTTCAAAATTCATATCTCCTGTTGGGAGTTTCCGAACTTGTGGCGCGATCTCTTTGAGCGATTGATCTTCACTTTGACCCCATGGCGTCGTATCCCAGCCAAGGTTGGGTTGGCTTTGTCCGGAAGGATAAGGATAAGATGTTGCGGATGGATGAGGATAAGAAGGTGCGGATGGTTGAAGATAAGAAGGCCTGGGTGCGTGAGGATCAGAAGGTCCGGGTCCATGAGGATAAGTAGGATTAGGTGCCCCGTAATTAGTATCGTATGGGCTCATCGTCCCCTGCACAGGCGGTCGGACATCCTGGCTCCTTCCACCGTATCTTGCGGAGACGGGTGGAGGAGGTTGATTTCTAGGACCTAGAGAACCACGGGGAGGAGGAGGAGGGACTTTCCCAGCAACTAGAGAATCAGGGGAAGGAGGAGGAGGATAAACCGTCTGTTTTTTAGACCCTATTAGTTTCCGTTACTATAGAGAAGCATCAGGGCTTATAGCTACCTTTCGTACTACTTCAGGCATGGGTAGTTTCGAGTAGTCGACAGCCTTATAGTCGAAGTCCTTAGAGGGTATGCCAGGTGGGTTTTGCAATGCCTTCATTTCCGCAGCGGTCCGCTGACGAGGCGGTTGTTGATTATTCTGCGACATAGCAAGATGCTATCGCAAAGGCTAGCAGTGATGTTAGTGTCATTGAGGTGGGTATAGGAGGTTGGGTATAGGAAGAGTCAATGCTCTTAAGGACTGAGCAGATAGCGTACCGAGATGAGTTTGGAACTTCGGATAGGTTGGTCAATCAGCTTTGCAATGTAAGAAGGGGATACTGTGGTGAGAGTGGAATGGAAGAGAAGAAGATTTGGAGAGGGACTCATCAGATTTTATAGATCCTGGCTGTGGCCACAGCACACCCTCTTCTCAGGAAAGATCGCTTGAGCTGACACTGTATGCATGACGAGGATGGAACGAGGGATGCGTAATGCGTTCAACAAAGTAGCTGGAGACGTATCAGTCATAGACAAGAACCAGTATGAGTTTAGGCAACAAATCAAGGCGTCCCCTCCTCCGATTTGCTGAGGAACAAAGCGGATCCATATGAAACTGCGCATCGTTTATTGATTTGCTTAGGTGGGTTGTCTAAAGTAGGACGTGGCCGGGTTGATACATCGTAGGGTTCCGGGTGCGTTGGGATTCGTTTTATCCTAGATATGCACGGTAAGGCTTACGACCCACAGACTTGGGCTATAGTCATAGCCGCCTTGATTGTCCTTGTTTTAGCAGATGGTCAGTCATTTGATAGGCAGGCATCGATCCCATTCAGAGACACGGAGTATGCGAGATGGCCGGAAGAAAAGGAGCATATGTTAGAACCCGGAAGACCAGTCTCATTCAGTGTCACACACTGCTGTGACTCGATCGTGATCGATGTGAGAGCCTTGTTCTAACACCCGTCAGCCGAAATGTGTGTCCAATATGCTGTGGGAAAGGGGCTAGATGGTTCAGCAGAGCCTTCTGAGTGTTTGATGAATGGATGCAGCTTCAAGAGAAGACTGATGATGATGGACTTGCTTTGAAGGTTAGCAGTCAAATTTCTAAAATTGGCCACGTGAACCCTGGCCCCACCCACACCAAAGTTCCGCGACTCGTGTTCCCTAACGTCCGTAAGGTGCTCAAAATTTTCTGGCAACATGCCTTGATAAGAAAAGCCCTCAACTCGTCCTACTACAGGAGCAAGGTTGAGAAAGCCTTGGTGGGAGCCCTACGAACGACGCATGGGCAATGCTTGTGCGTCGAACATACCCACAAGGCTTCTCTAGCAGTTTTCGTGCTTTGCCTCCCATGCCAACCACGCAAGGATTCGAGCAGTAGCATTTTCTGCTTTCACATTTTTTTCTGAATGTCTAACGGCTTCGAGCTGCCAGCCTCCGGGTTCGTTAGGTGACTATTCGGATATCAGGACCGAGGTCTCAAAGGCTAACCTGCTCAGTAGCTCAGGACCAGTCGTCAACTGCGGACCGGGCGACAGTAAAAACTTCATTTGCTACTCAGTTTTAATATGTCGACGGTAGCCAAAAACATGCTTCGTAAGCTACCTCCGTTTCCTAGTCAGTCTATAGACCTAGCGACTGGTCTTTATAGGGTGCTATCTGCGCTGTACTCGCCACGACGTCCATCTCCAACCTGACCGGCAACATAGGAGACTTCTAGCAAGATCGTATCCTATCTTGGGAGTGGTGTGGACCAAGGCAATGACGCCAGCTAGTTATGTTATCTTGCTGATAAGGTTTGTCCTCGTTTCGACGAGTTAGGTTCGTTGTGTCTATGCTGGCGGTGTCGAATTGAAAATTTGTTAGGTCGTKRATGCCAAGCCATYCCTGWACGCAGTGATGACTGGGGAAGAAAAGACTTCACACATACCCCACTTACTGGTTCCCATGGCTCCGAATCTCGGTGGAATAAAAGCTCATCTATCTGGCTCAGACAGCAAGGTTGTTGAGCATCAAAGTAGGTCCTGGTATATCCGTTGGGGCTGTCAATCAAATCAATTGCATTGGGAAAAAGAACAATACAGCAAGCGTGGTCCTTATCTGAGCGCATRGAACATGRTTYTATGCAACACRATCCTTAAGAGAACGGCTGGCAAGAGATAATCATACAGTGTGTCTTGTATCACCAACATATGCTGCTGAGCCCTTGTTTAGCAGCTGATGGCCTTCAAACGACTTGCGTGCCTGGATGGCATCCTGAACCTTGATGTTTGTTCGATTGTCTCGCTGAAAGGTCAAATGAGGCACCATCATCGTAACCTACTCAACCCTATCTCTTGTTTCTTTCCTGCCCCATACCTCGTCTGCTCCACGCTTTCCTTTAGACTCAGGCACCCACCAAGCAATGAAGCCACCCAGCACCGCAGCTATGGCGGCAAAGACATAGTAGACCCTGCCTTTCTCGCCCAGAGCCTTGTTCAARATTGGGAAGAACTGCGAGACTATGAAAGTAGCAATCCAATTCGCGGCCAATGCCCAACTCTGAGTTGCTCCCACAGCTTCAGGCCCAACGAGCTCATTGGCCAATATGAAAGGGACAGGGCCGAGGCCCACTGCAAATGAAGCAACAAACATAAGAGTGGCGATAGCGGCCAAAATCTGAACCCCGTATGACATCCCAAGAGCTAGCAGAATAGAACTAGTGCCCATTCCTGCTATACTCAAGAGAATGCAGGTTTTGCGTCCAATTTTGTCGGAAAGAGGAGCACAAAGTGCAGTTATGAATAAATTCAAGGCCGAGATCGCAACAGTGAGAAGGGCGGCGGTTGTGGGAAGGAGAGCGGACAGTAGATTGACCGAGTACATGATGATACTGTTAATGCCAGTCAACTGTTGGGCAAACATAACAGCAACCACTGCTATGATTGCAGGCCGGTAATTTGGGTTCATGATAACACCAAAAATACCAACAGAGTCCGAAGATGCCTTGGACCTTGACGGCGCGCCGAGTAAGGATTCCTCCTCAACTAGGAGGGTGGTTAGCTCGCTTGACATAGGGCCGGTGGACGACATACATGTATCTTCGGTAACGCCGTCAACGTTCCACGCTGAAATTTCATCCTCGAGGTCTTCTTTACGGCCCCGAATCCGTCGTAGGATATCCCTTGCTTTTTGGGGATGATTATGCTCAGCCAGCCACTTTGGACTTTCTGGAACGAGGAACAATCCAAAGAGCTGTGCAAGCCCAATACATCCACCTACGCCTAGGATAATTCTCCATAGGTTGTCCCTACTAAAGAAATACCCCAGAACCTGAGCAAGAAGTATTCCAACATTGATCATGATTTGGGTCAACGCCCCGAAGAAGCCCTTCTCTTTTGGTGGAGCGACTTCCGAAATATAGATGGGCCCAACAACAAGGGATGAACCAGCTCCAATTCCAGATATAAATCTTCCAACAGATATCACGCTTATGCTAGGGGCCAAGCTTTCGAAAATRGGTCCTATTACGAAAAACATAGTCGTAAGTCGCATCGTGAGCAATCTTCCATACTTGTTACAGCATGGCCCCGCAACAAGAGCTCCCAGAAGACCACCAAGTGTAAAGATGGAGGAGACGACAGCAAATTGGTCAGTGTTCATCGAGATGCACTGGGGAAGGCTAGGATGGAGCGTAGAGCTGGAAATCGACTTCTTTTCGCAAGTGATGACATCTTGGGGGGCATTGAGCTCGGACTGCGTATCGTTAGCTAGTCATAATGGCGTTGAAAGGGAAGGGGCATACTAGATGATAGCCGAATTGTAGAGGACCGGTGGCAGTGATGAGCAAGATGCTGCAAAGGTACAGGGTCATATCACGGAGCAGGGACCGATGAAGTGGCTCACCTCGACGAGCCATCTTTTGTCGGACTTATAAATGTTGAATAGTGTCGCGGCTTGTCAAGGTATCTGCAAGCATAAGCGTATGCGAAACTCATGACTGGCGATGATGGAGTGAGGGTCTGACGTAGGCTTCGGAGGAGAGGTGTTCGAGCTTGGATATGACTTACCACTACCTGTGCATTGAAACCTCATACTCGCAGGCAAGAGTGGCCAGCGCAGTAAAAGGTTGTTTCCAAACATATGACTCCCATGATGATTCTTTAGGTAGTGATGTCCTGTGCGGCGTGTGAGGCAAGGTTCCCTAGCCGGCGGCAATTTCCCTGATAGAACCCCTCTTCAAGGAATCGCAGAGCAGCAACAATGTAGCTGCCACCCTTCCAAATGTCTCCCATCATAAAGGGAATCGAATGAATATCTTTCACCTCCTCTGTCGATAGCCGCTCTGCTTTAACTTCTCGGGTAGAAGTGCAGCATGACAGCGGTGCCCCTATGGGGTGTTAATTCCATTACTAGGTCAGCTTGACCCCAAGTAGGATGCTTACCGCAGTGCGCGAATGCTAATACGTGATCTGCCTGTAGTTTCACTCCTACGTTCTCGCGCCGGTCTGCGTCTATCCCAAACGATCAAGGCACGAAGGCAATCTATACCATCAATAAACAGACGCCGGGAAGCCACTTGAACGTCACGGAGACGAGGATCCTTGACCTCAAGACCAATACCTCTGCCCTCTTCTCGAACGATCCGCGAGATAGAGAGGCCCACTGGCTTGGAGTAGGCGACCTAGTGATCTGGTTGAAAGAGGTGGAGCAGGGGGCGACCGAATTCTGGATAGGTGATGCGGACGACGTTGTCAAGGACTATGTGGACCTCAAGACCTTAGCACAGCCAGCTAGCAGACACTGTGCAGGAAAAATCGATGCGAAGGCTTGCTATCTCAAGATAAGGAGTCTTCAGGATGAGCACGAAGATATCGCAATTGCAGTCTCCTGCCCCGCAACCTCCAATGGAGTGCTCTACAACCCCAAAATAAATGCTAGCTACGATGGTGATATACATAATGCGATATGGTATACTACGCTCAGAAAAAAAACCACTCATAAATCGATTCTCGGCACCAAGTTCATAGTATCTCCAACCAAATTCGTCAACGCCCTCAGAGGTACAGGCCTAGAGTCCCCTATAACCGGACCCACGGATTACGACATATCGACAAGTGGCATAGTATTCCTAGCAAGAGCATCAAGGACAGATATACGTGGTGCTGACGTCTACTATATTCCTCTTAAGACCTTCACCGAATTGTCCAAGCCGAGACCTCAAATCGTACACGTCAATGGCCTCGAAGGAGGTAGCTCCAATCCCGTTTTTTCCCCAAATGGAAATTCTGTAGCATTCCTAAAGAGGCAGCATCCAACAGATCCGAGCGATCGAAATCGGGTCATTGTCATCAATAACATCCGTCATTTCCGTATACATATGGCCATTAATGAGATGCCTACTCAAGAAAGTGAAAACAAGTGGCATTTGTCGCCCTATAGTGTGGCTTGGAGCGAAAATGGAAGGGAACTCTATGTTGTCGCAGTGGAAGAGGGGATTAGAAGGCTTTACAAGATACCTGCAACCCTCTCATCGATTCGGACGGCTCCAGAGCCAATCACGTCAAACAGCACCACCCCTGCAGATGTACGACATCTGAGAATGGTCTTTTCGGCACCTATGGATACATCAGCTCTACAATGTTCTTCAGGCTAAGAAATGACAACTGTGACATGGATACGTGCGTCTGTGTTTGCCAATTCATGAGCATTGTGAGGATGGCAGCTAGTTGCATGACAGCAATAACTCCCTTATTTGACAACGACAAGAAAGAGAAGTCGCAGTGAATCCTGTATGCTATATACACGGCCACGTGTAATTTATACTCGTTTTTCTGGAGTCAAATCTCATACGTGTAAAGCAGCAGATGCATGGACGGAGGCCCCAAAAGGCCAAAAAGCCTTTCTCCTATGAAAAGTCATACCCAGCTCCGCGTGGTACGGTTGCAATAAAGAGCCCAATATGCGTGCGTCACGGGCATCCTGTTGTGCTGTTGGGGCCGTTACAGTGCGCTATCGCACCTCGTAGCCGAAACAGAAGCTCGAGAGTGGAGATCGGTGATAGAGATTTCATACAATAACCATTTGTTGCCAGCCAGCAATTTCACACTGGCTTTCTGTACGAGGCTGTGAGGATAGCAGGGAATAGAGTCAGCCTTTCTTATGTGAATCTGGATTATGCTGACTAATTCAAGCTGTAGATGATCAGTAGGCATAGGCACAGTCCTTGCCGCAGGCATGGGGGCCAATCTACGTTCACAGCATACAATCTCTTCATCTCTCATCCAARCTCCAAGAGGAATTGAAGTCTGGAGCCTTGAAGTCTGGCTCTATGTCTTGCACCTTTAGGGAAATGGTTTTCTATGTGTGGTTGTATGTAGCTAGGGTTCAGGTGGTGTGCCATTGAACAGTATGGATTGTGCGGTTTGTTATCAATAGCGCGCCGTGGTGTGGTGAGATGAACCTCCAGAGCTATYTACAAGAAAACGAGCGAACATTTCACGTCATTTCGTACTCTAAATCACGACTGCTATTCTACGTTTATCTTAACTCATAGATCATTCTTACGACAGACACACTACTTACACGAGGAACAAGGAGGTGTGGCAAAAGCGAAGTCAAATCCCATTGATGGGAGCTCTGGATCCATGTCCCGCAACCGAGCACTCAACTATTCACCAGGCCTGTAACTCGTCGTTGAAGCACTGTACCTGGATCACATGGAATCTGATACAACAACAGCATGTAGAGAAGGGCGACTCTATAAGATACCAAATTCCACCGCATCTACATCCTCTGCAGTGACGACCAGCACCAAATGTATGACGCTGTCAACTTCAATACCTTGGCTGCCAGGCGTGTTTGCAAAGGCTACTTACGCACTGGATGAATGAGGACTCGCATGTATGGGGGACAAGGGATGTTTTAAGCAAGGGGTTGTAATATTCTATATGAGGCTTCGACCTAGCTACTCGAGATAGAAACTAGTATAATCGACGCTTGTTTGCTGTCTCCCGGTCATCATATCGAATTCCTTGGAATTCTGCCGCTGGGTACCTGCTACGACTCCCAACCGAATCAACTCCTTTCGTCACTCTATCGTCATATATCGTAATGAGATCGAAAGAAAATACAATAAAATAGGATTAAAGAAGAACAGAAGCACGACATAAGTAGACGGTAACATTGTTGAGAAGCGTCTGCTGGGTGTATGCGTGAGTTTTTTTATCTAGCTCTGGGACGCCTGTGTGTATGCTTAAGGTTTCTGATATAGCTCTGGGAGGCACCAGTTACTCGACTGCCTCAAACAACGCGAGAGTCCGCGCGCAGAGGCTTCGAATGCGTGTCCGACAGGTCCACATTTTCATGATCTTCCATTGCGAAGTCATTTTCTCGTGATGAGCCATGCTCTGTGGGCGGGAGCACGGAGTGTTGGTCTGCGGAGGTGGTAACCTGGTGTTCTCTTGGAGCCCTGACGTAACGAAGTCTTGGTCTCGACTTTTCGTCGTAGAATGCCACCAGCTTTGTGGAGTCTTTCTCGTCTCGTCTAGAAGATGGAGGCAACGTGATTGCTATAGCAGCGTGCTCCGTCGACTTCTCTGGACCCAAGGCAGCTAGCGTCAGCGCCTTGACATCGAGGAAGTTGAAGTCCGGTAAGTGCCTCCAGTATCGTGTTCGGCTTGCTTCGTATAGATAGATTGTGCATAGAAGAATATTAATGATAAGCAGTGCGAAGTGATACCCGGTCTGACCGATCTCAATAGCAGCAAATCTTCTTTGCACAGGTTGAGAAACTCTTTCACCGCCTCCGCGGCCAACAGCGAGGATTCCCTGATAAGTCAGGAGGTCGTCTGCTACTTCAACGATCGCATCTTGCAACGAGCGCTCCCAAGCAGCATCGCCACTGACGTTATAAGCCTTTTCAGCTGCTCCCACGTTGTTGCTGATAGCGTAGTAAAGAGGCGTGAAGGTTACAGAGAGGGAGCTTGATCGTGAACAAAGATCGAGATCCCAAATAATCGCGTCCTTGATATTCCCGGTCTGGTTAAAATTCTCTATTCCTTCCAGAGGAGTGACTGTGATTGACTGATCGAGTCTTGACACGTTGATGTGAAAGCTCATTGGCGCAAAATCAATCGTGCAAAGTATGTCGTTGGGTATTTCTGACCAAGAAACCCGTTGAGAAGAGGTAGCTATATAGTACGCGCCCTTGTCAGAGAGGGCTGTCTATGCAAAATAGCCGAATGGCTTCGAGTTATATTCGTTTTTGACCGAGGTAGCCGCATAAAAGGGTGGGATTGAAAAATTTCCCGAGTCCAGCATAACAACTTGAGAAGACCACAAATTCAACTGTCCACCTCCACCAGTGTAGTACTCGTTGAATGGGAATGTAACACTCTCTTGCTTGCGACAGGAAGCGCTGATGTTGTAACCAGACTCCTGGTACGAGAAGCCTACATCTGCCGACTGTTCGGTAGTATTGACAGGTTCGAATAAACCCGCCGAAGACCCTTTGCCATACGAACGACCCCTATAAGTCCAGGTACTGTTGTCTAACTTGGGGTGTTGCCGCGGGCTGGTGACGTTTGTTGCGGTAGAGGCTGTCATGATGAGGTTGCCAAGCTTGCTTATAACTATACAGGTATCCAGTTGAGGATAATGTGACCCTCTTGGGTCTGAAACTGGCCGCACACCGCATTGTGTTATGATCGCACCATCGCTCTGTCGTGGATACATGGTTCGCGTAATAGATGAGTTAAAGAACGGTACCCATATCTTTCCATCATCCCTGGAAGCCGTTGAAGGCAATGGCGTAAGTGATCCAGTCCAGAGCGMCCCCAGTCCTGTACCAAGTGCTAACGTCAACGTAACAAAGGGGAGTCTACTCGASGGYAGGCTTGTGTCGAAACGTGGAATTGACAAGGCTGACCAAAAGCTGAGATTGCCGATAGACGCCGCTGACTCAAAAAGCTTGATGCGAGCAGCGAAGTTGAACAATGAGCAGACAATTAGCACTTGTGCCATCGACAAGACACTAGATAAGATATGTACAGCTATCTGAGATTCGTTTCGGTACCGTTTGACCAAGCTTGGAACAGTATTGATGAATCTCTGGTCGCGGATTAGAAACAGAGTCAGCGAAGCTGCAAAGGCAACAACGAGACATGCCAGAGGCAATGCCTTGGACGCTAATGAAGCTTTTCTCATTTTCCACCCAGTTTGGTATTGCGGTGACTGCCACAATGGGTTGTAGGATTGCGGTGCTCTCGTTAACAGCTATTCTTCGTCCATCTGTGAACTGGCTAGGCTGGGCTTACAGCTCGGCTAGGGTAGAAAAAAGCTCTGGTAGGGTAGCTAGTGAATTACGTTGCGCCTGTTTAAAGGTGTCACCCCTAAGCTCTGCCCCTAAGGTCTAGGCCGACACCTCCAAGATCTAGGGGCAACGCCCCTAAGCTCTAAGGCCAACACCCTTAAGTCTTTACGAAGTAGGTCCGAGGTTTTATTGTGTAGAGCTGATACCCCTAAGTTCTAGGGCTGATACCCCCGAAGGACCAGCATATGCTCAGCATATGCTCCGCATATGTTCAGATCCTAGGGTATATACTCCAGATCGAATATACTCAGTATAGGCGGAGCATATGCTGAGCATGTGCCGGTCCTAACCCGGGCTAGGCTTGTAAATAAATGATTCTACGCTTTCCATGAAGCAACTTTAGGCTAAGTGCCGTTTTTAATTCGATAAAAAGCTTGCATATCGTTATCGTCTGTAGAAGTACTTACCCCGCTATAGTCATTGACATCATCACTGTGAYCATCCACTATTTCATATGAAATATATTGATGCTGTAAATTATGACGAGGGAGATAATTAGAACAGTAAGGATAATAGGCGATATAGAGAAGCTAACATGCGCTCTAGGTAAACTTTTAGACGGTACATATACCTTACAGACAGCCTATTTATGATGGACGATCTACTTTTGAGCAGACTAAACCACTTTCAAATAGCTTAGTCAATCTATGACGCACAGGGTGGGATTCGTCCCTCCATTAGAGCACTCTCATCCACACAGCCGCTATTTGTGCCAGTAAAACCGTGGAACATCTCTCCAGGCTGATGGAGAGATCGCACAATACTCTGGACGTGCTTTCCTTAGAAAGTCTCTTCGCCGRGCGCCTCAGTGACTGGCCAATTCCTTTAGAGCGCCTGAGAAAACAGGCTCCTTCCCTCCAGAGTATCTCCATACGCTGGCTTACCAATAATAGCAACAAGTCATGTCAGCTCGTAATGTTTCCTAGTCTTTTGATCGATTTGGTAGTTCCTGACTCAGGGGGCGGGAGATGGACTTTGAAGAAAAAGAGGATTTATGGAGTGGGTCATGAAGGACCACGAGTAGATAAGGCACTGGACATGCTAGTGGAAGTGGCGGAGTATATCTAATTGAATGATAAAAGAATCATGGGAGGGCTAGGAGCTTTCAAGGTAAGGAAAGGAGGAGGCGAGGGAGTGGAGGAGCCCATCATGTTCTAGCTAGGACCGAGTCTCCAGCAATAAGGATAGAGGTAGGAGGGTCGACCTGGAGTAAGAAACCTATTRAGCACTTTCGCTCACACGGTATGTTCCAAACCAGCCCTTAGTCAATCTGATGGTTCAACTTAGCACTTCCCGTCCCCTCTATATAAAGGATCCAGATACCGATGTCTTCTCCGGTTCAATCAACTACTCCTACGCAATCCCCCACCACCTGCTGTCTTGTAAACGATAACCTTCTAAAGATCTAAATGAAAATGAAGTGTTACTGTATTCTTGTTCCCAAGCGATTCTCTTAAAGAGATAAAAAGTGAATAAAGAGTCTATCGACCAAAGTCCAGGACGCTTAGTACCACCCTGCTAGAGAGATAGGAATTACGAATAATTGAGAGAGGCGTGCTTTGCCATGAAAGCAGCCTTGTCCGGTTATCTGTACTTCCAAAACTACCATACTGACGGAGAATGCGTAGTAGATTGCTGTTCGCTGATCGCGCCATCATCCACTTCGCTAAAAAGCAATCACGGCAATTTTTTCCGGTGCTCTAGCTGCCCATCTGGTATCTGTAGTTACTTTACGCCGATCCAAGATATGACTGTTGTTGAATTGTTTTGGTGTGAAAGTTTGGAGTGATAGTCCTCTCGTGCCAGAGTTTTGGAAACGTCTTCATAATGCTTGGCGAAGAGTGGGCGCTGGACGGACTTTGTCCTTTCACGTTAAGAATATAAAGGCTAAGGCTGATAGTGGAGGTGATTGGAGGTGGAATAAGATATGTATAGATAGGTGGATAGAGAGGGAGGGGTACGAGCATGATAGTGTTGATACCTGGCAGCTAGGAATCTATGACACGATTATAGCCGTGGATGCCGATCGACATGATGAATATTCAAACGAATCTGATTCAAATTCAATCCACCACGAAGTATTCAGTGCGGACGGAAAGTGATGCATCAAATAGTGCGTGGCAATTGAAGAACCAAAGACTTCACCAAAGGTAGCCGAAGGTCGATGGGAGGGAAGGACATGATGCTGTGAAGAGCTAAGGATACTAATGTTAGGGAAGTATGAGACCCGGGAGAATTGATGATTCTTAGATGATCATGCTGAGGATTTGGGAGCGTGGCCTGCAAGGTTGTGGTCGTGGAGCTATCGGATTTTGATGACCCGGAAAACAGAACCAGACGAAATAACGGCATACAAGACCTCTTACCGTACTAATAGTAAAGTTTCGCTGGACTCTTTGGACGCCACATTGCATCAACCAGGACATTAAGATCTGCATCACTCGTTCGCTACCTAGATATTGTAGATGATCCACATACAGTAGCCAAATACATCCAACTCTCTCCCACCTACCCAATTCGCATAATCAAACACCCAAATCACTCTTCACACCACTAACCAATCTTCTCGATCCCCACCTTCTCATCCAACTTCTCCTCCGCCTGCACCAACTTAGCCGGATCCCCAATCGGAATACCCATCCTCTCCTCCTCAATCTGTCGAATCGGCCCAGTAAACCACCTCCTCGCCCACAAGAACCAGCTCCCAAAAGCCCACGCAGCAACAATACCCACGGCTACTGGGGTATAATTAAGTGTCTGACTCGTAACAGGATTCAACTCCGGTAGACAGAAAACAATGGTGATGAAGCCTATGTACAGGCAGGCTATCAAAGCAATCGGGCGAGAAGCCCAGCGGAGATTGAATGGGCCCTTTTGAAAATCGTCGTGATATATAAGACCGATCAGTATGGGGAGGCCGTAGGATATATACAGCCCGATAGTAGCGATGGAAGTAGCTGCTGAAAAGGCAACACTGGATCCCAGGGATGGGATGGCGAGCAAGAAGGCGAGGAAAGCGGCTAAGCAGACGGTACGAATGGGAGCACCAAATTTGTGGTCGACATGGTCGAAGAAGGGAGGGAGGCCGCGGTCTCGGGCGAAAGCGAACATCATTCGAGAATTGGAGGTTAGGGAGAAGAGACCCGCGTGCCAGACACAGCAGATGATGAGTGTCATTAACGCAATGGCGCCTTTAGGGCCGAAAATGTCAATGAGGATTTGGGTTACCGGTTGGCCTACTGGGCTGTCGACTGTATTCGCGAAATCCTGAATCGAGAAAAGGAGGGAGATGATGAGGAAGAAACCGAATACGGCAGAGACACCAACGGACATGAGTACGCCAAGGGGAGCATTCCAGGATGCGTTGTTGGTTTCTTCGGAGAGATGGGCTGAGGCGTCATAGCCGGTAATGGTGTATTGAGCCATCAGAATACCACATACGGCTACATAGGCTGGCGAAGCACGCATACTCCATCCTTCGCCAGTCTCTCCTGTTCCATCGTAGAAGGTCGCGAAAACGAATTTGGCTGATTGATGCGTTGGCGCTTTTGCTAGAACGGCAATAGCGAAGCAAGAAACCCCGATTGAATGGAGGACGACAGAAGTGTCATTCAGGTAGCGTAGAAATTTGACGCCGAAGCTGTTGACTAGTGTGTGAGAGACGAGTAAGGCAGCGTAAATTCCAATTGTTTTCGCTGCTGTTGGTGTGTAGCTGCTCTGGACGGTTGCGGTTGTGGATATCAAGCCGGCACAGCCGAATGTGATGCCTGTAGTTACGGCTACCTGACCAAGCAAGTTGAACCTAACGATTATCAGTTTCATCAATTCCCACTTCCATTATCAATAGCTACAGGTTCAGCAGAAAAGTACAACCTACCATCCAGTAATCCAAGACCAGAATGCTGCAGAACGTTTCGGTGCTAAGATAGCCGCCCAGAAGTAGGGTCCGCCGCTTGTTGGAACTGCAGATACAATTTCTGCCATTCCCAGAGCAACGAACATTGCTGGTTTAGTCAGTACTGAGACCATTATGGGATTTTTGCGGATAGTAACATACTGAAGAAACAAACGACAATCCAGCCGACGGACATGACGCCTGGCCCACCTGTTGATAGACCATATTCAAAGAGGCTAAGATGCAAGCTCTGTCAGACCCGAACCAAGACAGGATACACGAGATCTACATACGTGGTGATACCCGTTATTATACTCTATGGGATCCATGTCAGCTTCCAGTATCACTGCAGTCCTCACCACGGCTTGAAACAACATCAACCAAAAGCTAATACAACTCCTGTCTCATTGTCTGCTCATTCTGCTCAATATTTGCATCTCGCAAGATGCAATGTAGGAAGTTCTAGTAGTAGGCCAATGAGGCTTGTTCTATCCGKATTCGGGTTCGGACGAAAGAAGGTGTAGACGTACTATGATGGAAAAAGATACACCAAAATTGTGCAACAGAGACCAATTGCGCGTMAGTTCTTGCTTATAGCCCAATTCAGCAAGACGATCTTCATCTTTCATGGACATGCGAGAGATGGAAAGCTGCCTGGCATTGTCGTCCATCTTATCAGATACAAAGTCTCCGCGCGCGCTTATCTATCATGCGATGCAATGCGATAAGTAGGTCGGGCTGACGACGAATTCTTACATGCCCGATATACGGGTTTATATAAGGTATATGTAAGGTACTTGGTGTACGAATGGTGAAAGAGGATGGTGCCCATCTTGCGTATCTCTCAATTTACGTGACTGATCTTGGGACTAATCTCTCTACTAAGACGGTAAACCGTATAGTACTATCGGAACAATCTTCAGGGTCTGGACCGTAGATTGATAGCGGGGAACGGGTCAAAATGGGGGTGATAAGGTTCACCGCCTACTTAATTGGCTCGCTTCCTTTACCTCTATATGGCTAGCTCGTGAATAAGGTAATCCGCTGTTTACACGTACTAATGTACCTTATTTCCGAACTCCATGCGGGGATTAGTCCCAAAGAGGCACCTATCCTAAAGGTAGGTAAGCAGAAACTCTGTGCAGCAATGGCCAACAATCCCCTCCTTACTGCTCTGCCACCGCAAACTGATTACATCTCGTACCTCACAATTCTCGAGTATAATCTCACTGCTGAACAGCTTCCTACTCTGCATGACATCTTGCAAGACACCACACTAACTGCCAACATTGGCTGGGACCTGGTCCATCTGCTCCTTCCACTTCTACCCGCGTCCCAAGAATGTCTTCAAGACGTTGCAAGGTTGGGAAACCCACGGGAGGTTGTGCTGAAGGTGACAGAACTCTTGGAAGAAATTGGGGCTGAAGATGAAGATGAGGAGGACGATGACGACGAAGATGAGGCTGTGGAGGATGAGGCAGAAGAAGTAGCTGGGAAGGTGGAAGGACTTGATATAAACRAGGGTCAAGGRCATAAGASAGAGCCAGATGATCTGGTACATCCAGCCCTCAGGCCACAGGCGCCTCAAGAGACAGCAAAGCCACCATCCAAAGCAACTAGGTACAGCACCCTCCTCGAAATGCTCGCCACCCTCCATCCACGCATCAAAACGAAATATCCCAGTCGATTTCTCTCTACCTCTTTACAAGCCATTCTCCCCGCTTTCATGCAAGTTGCAAGACGATCAGAAGCTACAGAAGCGGTTCTGAGCTTTATCAAGGAGCTCTCTGGAACCAMGAGGCCGAAGCTTCCACCACGCAAAAGTAGCTCGTCAATGCTCAATCACTCAGCCGGGCAATCTGCACCTGACCCGGAAGGCCAGGACGAAGCTCTAGGTGTAGATGAAGTGGCTCTGCAGACTCGTCTGCTACAGTCCTTTCTGACCTTTGTCGCTGAAGGATACATGACATCAATGGCTGTCGATGAAGATGTACCAGGTCTAGCCTGGGCAAGCAGGTATCAAGAGAAGCTACACCCTGAGAAGGTTATTCCGGGCAGAAGAACATACAGCGAACTGTTTGCAGAGGTAGAGCATCTGCATGAACGCGATACGGTGGTTGGCCAGATCCTCGTAAGCATCTTCCAGTTGCCRKKTAGTCGACCTACTGACCAAACAGGCGCTCTCGAGAGATCTGAAGATCAGTGTAGAAGAGCTCTTGCATGGCATTGCAAAACCGAATGAAGAGGAAGACGAAGAGATGGAGCTGCCATCACACTCCAACGATGTCCCATTGTCTCGAACTGGGTCCATATATCTTCTTGCAGCAATGGCAGCCTCATCGACATTATTTGATGCTCCGACGGCTTCGGTATTTTTCAAAATCGTCCCTGACTTCGCTGCCATACTAGCCAGTGCCCTTGGGGATCCGGCAACTGGTAGCACCGGGGCAGAGCCTGAACCATTGATCGATGCAGTACTATTCCTAGGTTTCCTAACTATCGAAGCTGGGCAAGCTATGTCAACGGATGATGACACAGCCTATAACAATATCCTTCAACGGCTCTCTTTACTCTCCGCAAATATGMCTTCGCCCGCACTACGGTATCACGCTCATGTGCTGACAAGCTCAATCCTCCATGCCCACCCTTCAGATCACTTTCGTCTAGCCTTTATACGAGATACGCTCGAACATTGCCCGTACGAAAATCTGAAAGCCAGTGCCATTGGCTGGTTAAAAGAGGAGATACTGGCGGCGGACAAATATACACAAGAGAAGAAAGATACTGGAGATGACACGTCGATATTCTCGACACCAGCTGCTCTGATTACACTCGGACCTTTTCTTTGTCCTGACCCTGACAAGCTCATGCAAGATCAATCCATCTCGGATAGCTATGCCACCTTCCAGGCATATCAGGCATTCTACCTCGCAATCCTGAACCTCGTCTATCTCCTTATATCTTCCCCACATCTTTTCTCTCAACTTCAAATCGCTACCGTGGTTCAGGAGTGGGGATTGCCGCATCTTCTGTCCACTCTACTTGCTGCCGCCAACGACTTCCGAAATTACATTGAAAAGGGCCGGCTAGGCTATGGAGACGATGAAGCCAAAGGTGCAGGATTGGTGAGCATGGATCTTGTGAGAATGTCGATCTCGGAAGTCAGAGAAGCGGCAGAGAAAGCAGGTGTTCAATTGTGAATATACATTCTAGGTCTAGGAGAAGCTGTGCTTAGCTAAGATATGGTATGACGGGATATATATAAAGCGATGAGTAGGAACATGTGATATTTATTGGGTTTCTGTTCTAGTCTTTTTACGAATTTCAAGTTATAGCTGCTCACGCCTCGATAGTATGCTGTTATATACCTCGTGATACCCTAGAAGCGCCATGAGGAAGCAATGAATTCTCTGTCTCCTTTTCCACACTTGTGGCACTACAGGGTGCTTACCAGAACAAATGATGCCCTTGAGTGCCTAATTGCTGGGAAGACTTCTAAGCCGCAAGTAACCCACACCACCCACACCCCGCCAACTCCCATTTAATACATGTAAACTGCCAAAAAGGAATCTCCATTAGATACTATATCATCTACTAAGGAATGGAAGAGCAAAAATTCGACACCTGCAGGATTTGAACCTGCGCTCACGAATGAAACAGATATCAGGAAAATTCGAGTCTGTCGCCTTAACCACTCGGCCAAAGTGTCCATAACTTTAAATCTGGAAATTTATTTCAGTTTATAATAGCATAGAGAGAAGGGACAGTTCTTGGCATCTGTAGTGACCTAATTGAGTATCGACATCGCACAGTGGTGGGTCATCACCGCCATTGAGAAGTGAATGCACACTTCACATCACCTTCTTTAGACTTTGCATCGTCAACGATGGCTCATGCACTACCCCTACGTTGACTTCACGCCCTCGCCACCAAGGACTTCACTTCCCAAAGACCATCCACAACAGCTCCTCCTTCCCTCGTATCAAAACAACCCGCCACGCCAACACCAACCCCCCGCGCTGTCCCTCCACGCCACACCATGTCTCAACACCGACCCCCCCACCCGACCATATCTCAACCCACCCCCACCACCAC
>KE598576.1:39376-59251 GCA_000444155.1 Cladonia macilenta KoLRI003786 | reverse complement strand
TAAAGGGGGGGAGGGGGGTGGGTGAGGAGGGGGAGGGATTGGGTATGGTGTAAGAGATGAGTGGACGAGGATACAGTTGTGAGGGAGGCTTGTATTGTGTGTTACGCATTTGAGCGAGCATCCGTATGGTGTTGGACCATTCCAGCATGTATTGATATTGTTCAAGTATAAGACCTGTATTTATTCTTATTCTAAGCTTCAGAGCTGGATCTGTTTGGGTTGTTCTGTACATAAGAATCTGCTAGCCATAGTCCAATTGACTATATCTTACTATGCAAGTTTTCGTTCATTGATGTTCATCTTTCGAGCCACTCGCTTCTTTAATAAAGTCATTCAATCCTTTTGAATCTGTCCACGGATGCCTATTGGGGAACCCACAACTTGCCAGAATTCCCGTAAGAATCTTCTAGCCTACCTATCGTCTGGACTACGGGCCATCAATATACATTAACTTTGATCCATTCTCTGGCTTACTTACTGTACGATGTACAATATACTTAGTCATGGAAGTCTGCGGCTGGTTTATGCCTRCTTGACCTTTGCAGAGGCTTCATGCTAGGATGATGGCAGGTGAGTGCCCTAATCAAATTGAAGAGACTAGATCGATCGAGCTTGTTTGACACTGAGGATCCAGCTGGTTTGGAGAGATAGGTCGGAATGGAGGAATAGTATCATTGTGGCTGTATATCTCACGGGCGTCACAAGTATATTGGCACACAGAAGTGCGCTGTCGGCCTGCTGTAGTCGGAGATGACCTTTAGTATAGAATTAGCATGGCGCATGTAGTCAGATAGTAGCTGCGACATAGAGCACATGTATCTGATAACGCGGCTCCTGCGCATGTTGCTAGCCACCTTTCTATTTGAGGATATTAAAGACGCTTGGTTTCATGAAAATTTGAGTAGTAGTTCTGATTATTTTATCGTTGTATATATCTCAGGCGTCATGTGGACGATTATTAGCTCATGTACTCGAAATTACGAACATTTTGAGAAGTGTGTCACTGTCAATATTCAATGCGTCTCCCAGTAAAGACTCAATGGCTGCGACCAATTTAGGAGAGCCATATTCCGACAGCCTTCGCTCTGGCTCTCACTGGGAAGTTTCCGGAGATTTCGACATAGCGTGTAACGGAGAGTTTCCCATTGATCCCGTGTTGTTATGTGAGACCTCATGTTTCACACTTAGTTTATTGTGGAGCATGTGATTGGCTAGGTATACTCATCCGCCATCTAGCTCTAGATGTAACACAGCGGACGGAGATTAGTTGGGTAGTTCCCTGCCAAGGGTGTTGAGCCGCGCTATGCCCCTTCAAACATGCTGGCGGGTTTTTGGGGTTCTACGCGCTCCATCCATACTGAGAATTGTTCGAGGCCCTTCCGTTTTTGTAGAAGACCGTGTACCAAGATTAGCGCTTAATCCAGGATACAAGTATGTTCTAGACCGGGTTGCGAGGACTTCACTTGTCATACTCATACAGAGTAAAAGATTCTTTCTGCGTAGTTGCTCTCGGCGTCTTGATATGTGATGTGAGACAAAAAGACAGTTGTGATGCTACTTAAAGATACATCATCGAGGTTGAATTAGAAAAACGCAACGGCAAACCAATTTTTAAAAGCATACCAGAAAGTAGGATAAGATAGATGCAGTCAAAGTTCACATAAATCATTCAATCATAGCCCATGACGCGTTGTGTCAACCCAGCCTCCCCTGACCCAACCAACTGTGTCAATCCAGTCTCACCTGGCCCCAGCCAACATTGAAACTCTCGCTATGCGTGATATCAAACTCCATCGCTACACACTGATATTTTGTCTGATAATCCCCAAGTAGCAGCCACGTATTGTGAAACATATTCCAGGTCATTTTAGCGTTCGGGTGAATCACCAAGGTCACTCCATTGTCGGTGTAGACTCTGTCCTTGGTCCCCACAAGAGCATTCGATTGAAACATGTGTGATTGCCAGTCCATGTACATCTGATAGAAGACGAGAATGAGTGTTGCGTCGTCAAGAGGAGTCGAGCCATACTCGAAGAATAAGATCGTCTCGGTAAATGCTGTAGCAAGATAGGGTTCTGGCGCTCGTGGTTTATAACCGGCATTGTATGTGAGGGTCAGATTAGGTGTCGACAAGTCGTTCTGGATGTGAGTAAGATTAAGCGCGGGAAGAGTGGCTGCGTGGGAGATGGAGCATAAATGCAATATCAGTACTAATAGAGAGGCACGGCACGTTGCCTTGAAGCTGTACATGGTAAAGACTCTAATGAAGGCATCATGGAGGGGGAGGCACTGCCTTATCTGTTCTCTTTTCACTCTCGCTATGAGAGGTTTTGATTAATGGAACTTACCCATCCGTGCTGTTACCCCATCTGTGCTTTTACCCCATCCGTGCTCAAGCTCTAATCAACTGTAAGACAAGCAGTGCGGGCATTATTAATTGAAATATTGCCGCATAGCACACCTGGGGCAGCGCATGTATGATTGATGTGGAAGTATCCTAGCGCTCGTCGTTAAAGGACTGAAACCCTTTTGAGACAACTGAGACAGAGCATCACATGATACGGAGCAACTGTTTCGAGTTAGCATACCCGCGAGCTACTGCCCGTGAGCCAAGTTTCGAGATTAACAGTCTTCTGCTTCGGAACAGGATGTTGTAGTCCATGGAACCGACTGTCAGAAGTTTCCAACACAGGAGTTCTAGGCCCCGCGCTTAGATAGCACCGCGCTTGTTGATCGGCTACGCCTGCCCATGAGTTAAGGGTCTGCAAGAATTGCCGATTCAGATCCTCCTATCTATTCTTTTCTTTTTTCCTTTGGGAGCCAGGTTTTATAACCTGCCCCAATCACAATGGCATCATAATCTGCCATCTCTCCGMAGATATCCAGGAAGATAGTAAAGAAGTTTTCGGGGTTTCGTGTTGGCGCAAACCACGCGGTCCTCAAGCTTGTGCTGTCGCCCTATCTTGTCTTTCACGGTGCAATTGCGTTTCGACGTTCAGCCATGTAGGCTCCGATTATAGTGCTGATCGTCGCTCAAGTTCATGTCCTAAGGCCAAGTCACTTCTACTGGCATCGGCAGATAGATAAAGACGTGACCTTGCAGATTCGTCCAATCTTCGAATTAGACTCATACGGGAAGACAATTTTGATTTGGGAAGGTGGCTCAAACCTATTGGCCTGCAGAAATCTCCTTGATTAGACATGCCCGGCGAGATAATTCCCTGTGCTGATATGCACGGCACCGCAGGTCATTGACACGACTCTTGATGTAGAATATTTGCCCAAACAACTGCCTCAGACGACGAAGCACACATGGTCATCGACCGCTTACAACCCCAATGACGTTTCATTTACCACCATAATTCGTTCCGATCTATAAAATCCACGAGATCAGAAAGGAACAAGCCTTTAGTCGTATATGGTTAATGCTCAGTCCCGTGACGGCAGCTGACATGGAGTCCTTCACATTAGCCGAAGACTCACTTGGAAATGCTTGCAATAAAACGCGGGGCGAAACCGAGCCAAAGACGTATTGGTCGCTGATCCAAGCCGTCTTCCTAGGCAGGCCCACCTGCTGTAGTAGAAAAACTACATAACCGCTACACCATGGGACCAGCGCCATTAGGAGTCGAACGCTAGTACGATTAAACACCAACCCGCAAACGGTAGTCAAAACAAGCTTGTGTTCATAGCTTCCTCTTCATCTTATCCCAAAATTTATGGCAACGATCAACTTCCATGACGAATCAACTGTCCATTATCAACATACGTGTCTCTCATCCACTCCTTRCTGCCATCCTGGACATCTTTGACCAGACCCGCGGTAAGCTGGTCTTTCGCCAGATCGACAGCCATCTCGAAAGCATTTCCCGGAGTCTTTGACATCGCCGTTGCTACATTGAGCACCGTCTCCAGCCATTCTGGAAGGAATGCTGCATACGGTCTTTGAAAACGTCAGGATGGCAAAGATGGAGGTATTATTTTGCGATGAGACTTACGGATGCATCCACTCTAAGTGGCCCGTCTTGGTGCACCGGATATAATCATTCAAGTTGATATACGAATCAGCGACCTTGTTAGGAAAGATGGGAATATAAATCTCATTTCGGATATGAATCGTGCTGCCATTGAGCTCGGAGGTCACCGTGTCTCCTTCATGCTGGTTCATGGCGTCTGAGAGCTTCCAATGGAGGGCGGTTGTGTGATCGAGAAATGGGTTTGTAAAACTTTTGGGAGCCCGTGCTGCCACATAGTAGGAGAAGTCACCGCCTGCGTGGTCTGGGGAAAGACAGTAATCCATGTCCAATCGCGATTCCCTCGTTTGACCTGTAGTCTCGTCTAGGAGCGTGGCTGCGATAATGTGGCCATCGATCAAGTGGTACTCGGGTGCCATATTGGAAGGCAGTCCGAAAACGAAGAACGAGTGATTCAGAATGACAAGTGCTGAATAAGTTCGTCCACTGAGATTTATGTGACCGCTGAGATGAGGAAAGAAGCTTCTAGACGAGCGCCACACTTCGAGGCGCTTTGGTATACTAAGCTAAGGTAGTAGTGCGGTATATATTACAGCCCGATACCTAACTAATAGATTCATTCCAGTATGGGGGGGCTTCCGCCCTGTAGGCTACTATACCTTAGGGAAGGCTGTTACTGTTCTAAGCCTCGCATTAAAAATTCAAACCTTTGCTGTTCAAACAAGGTGAAAACCATAACCCCTCACCTCCGCATTATCTCTCATGTACCACGACAGCTTCCGTCTCGCCACCTTCGGGTCTAGTGGTAGTTCACCCAGTTTCTCATGTGCACTCAACCCTGAGATGTGGATACCATGGGTTGTAAAAGCTATGGACGAGAAAGAGTTGTCGTAGCTGGCGCCATTGGAGAAGTAGGCAAAGAGCCCTAGGATGTTGGCGAGAAGAGCGAAAGAGATGGCAAGAGCGTAGGCTAGAAGGACGTCGAATGGATGGTATGAGTATATATTCTCAGGGGTTGTCGTTGTCACATTGGTCATGGTTGGAGGTCTGACGCTTATTAGCGTGAAAGATCTTCAAGGCTTTAAAAGAGCAATATTGGATAACCCACGCGAGAAGCGGATCAATGATAAGACTCAATGTGATATTCGAAGAGAATTCCGGTATCAGTACGTCCAATGTACGGTTACGCGCATAAGCCATATCTTGCAGCCGCTGAGGAGAGAATACCCCGCCTGTATGACCCTGAAAGGCATGATTCTTTATGAAGTAGCTGTTGAAGTCTGAGCTGCCTAACAGACTTGTCTGGCCAATATTGGAATGGATCTCGCTGAATATTGTGTTTGTAGTGTTGTTGCCGCTAGTGGGCTGATTGTCATCGTCGTAAATGCCGCCCAAAACACTGTTTTCAGTGCCATTGCTGCTGGTGGACTGATAGAAGCCCATCGAACCCACCAACTGGCTACTCAGGGCCCACATGAAGGCGGAATATGCTAAGCTCTCTTCATATGCAGTGATGGAGGATCCATTTGTAGGGTAAGCGACCACGCCTACCACTTCGGGCTCGGGCATACTTATAGATTGTATCCCATTTACCCATGAGAAATCGACCTGATATGAGGCATTATATAACTCGCAACTGAGATAATAAGGATCGGCCTCGTCAGTGACGCTGGGGATAGTTACATCAGGGGGATACCGTGGAAATTTCATCCATAGTTGATTCGATGCGTTCGGAGCCCCATTCACATCGCTAAGGTTGGCGACTTGGACGCCGGCATCAGGCGGAACGCCGCTTACATCGACCAAAGCAGGCACAAAGGCAAAGTACTCGTTCGATACTTCTCGAATTGATGGATCCAAAGCCATCTCCGCTCTCGCCGCAGCCTGATCGACTTGGTTGGCTATGGTACTGTTTGCAGTTTGGCACTGCACGTATGGTCCGTAGAAGTTTTGTTGGTATGTTGCGTTAACGAATGGTGCGGGCAGCGACAGGATTTGGCCTGTGGCTGCGGTCGCCACAGCTAAACGGGTGAGGATGATTCGGGGGCCTGAATACGCCTGCACGTTTTGGCTCACTTGACCTTGGTTTGGGACAGTGTAAGCGAAGTTGAAATATTGCGAAGCTTGAGCTATTTGCAATGTTGAGACATTAACCATCTGAGACCCCACCTGCATGACAGAGTTGACGTTCAACGTGGCGGGCGTTATTAGAGACGCGATGGGGATGCACCTGCAACTCTATGTTAGACCACAATCAGTATGGCTGAAGGGCTCAACCATGACTGACCATGCAATCAAGGCCAGAAAAGAGGCTAGCCTTAGATTGGACAGCATCTCAACATTCGTGAACGATAGCAGGCTGCTTGTGACATCAAAACCCGCGTTAACTGCCTGGATGGATATCTCGCTGCTCTTTAATGCTCTCCAAAGACATTGAACATATGCGAAATGTACCGAGCCTACAAGGCTTATCTGCGTCATGAAAGCAAGTGCTGTACCGATCCTGTCAGGCTTTTTGTTAGGATCTGGCATATTCTACTAAAAGCGCGCTCATGACCTTCTTAAGCTTTCAAGATGTTGAGGGTATGATTGTCAAAGCAATACGCATACCTCAATGCGTTCTGCTGCTGGAAGCTATCTCCAACTTTCTTCCCGTTGAGGAACGAGTAATAGCCATGCAATGCAAGGGCAGACCCTAGACCTAACAGAAAAGCGAGTATCATGGTAATCGGCGACCTCCAGTATATTTTCTTCCGGGATTCCAACATTGAAGATGTGCTTCGGCGACGTTTTTCTTCATTCTGAACGGGCACTTCGGCAGATACAGCGGTCACTTGCTTCTGGGCCTGCGAATTCTGGCGAAGCAATCTCTGTCGGTCAGGGGTAATTTCTTCTGTCCCCTTTCCCAATATTTGGTCTTGCGTAGACATAGCGGTTGATGGCACAGCGGTCCGGGTTTCGGAGCTGGCTATCTAGGTGTGGGTCATCCCTATCCCTAATATAAAGACATTCTCAGTCCTACTTCATGAATGAGGATCATGAGAAGGACACTAGATCCATAGGAGCATAGGTTAAGACAGCCAAAGTGTTCCAGCGCTTTTCAGGCGATGTATTCTGCGCATGCGATGAATGGAGCCAAAAAGATAAAGAGAGGGAAGAAYGGTGCGAGAACTCGCTTCAAATACTATGCTTCCAGAAGATTATGGCACCAAGGCTGCCAGAGCAACTCATCCATAGCTCAGTAGCTACATGCGCCTGAACGATATTGGCTGGATGCGCCTGGAAAATATTGCGCACAGTGACTCACGCTCACTAAAGCTTGGGGAGAAATGTTACTTCATGCCAATATATGGCTCAAAAAGTTGCATCTGATTGGGCATGAAGTCGCGTGTGCTCTTCGAAGGTTTGCAGCACACCCCCAAGTTACCTTGGGTGGTGGCACAGCAGGCGTATCCATTCTGTTGGTGGTGTGCTGCAAGTGGGCGTGCTCCAAGTAGGGTGTAATGCTCGTATCAAACCGGGGTCAGCCTTCCAGGCCGCCTTCTACGCCCTCATAGAGCGAAAACGCCAGTCAGGTGGTAGCACCCTAAGGTATGCACCCTTCCTTTAAGCACCTCACCTCGCAGGGGGCGCCGTACGCGGGACATACCCCTCATGATCAACGACTATAAAAATAGACCTCGCGTAAAATTGCGTGTCTGATAAATCTCAACCATCTTAATATAGTGAGTAAATTCATAGCTGTCAAGGTGGAATTAAGACGTCTTTAGTACTATTATTCTGGCACATGCACGTACTGGTGGGGTTGCTAGCTCATGCACACTTCCTGGGAAAAGCATAAACCCGTGCCCATATGGACTTCTCCCCGGTAGGAAGTGTAGTAAGGAGAGAGTAAGTAGAGTGTAATTTTCACCTCAACAATGCACTCATTACTTATGATCATACTTTTGAGACCCAGTGGTCGGAGGGTGGACATTGCATGTCCTATATCTAGGCATCTGGTCATGTCTAATGATAGGACATCGCGTCCCAAGCAAACGCGGGCTGGGCTACCACCAGTCACTTACCCTAGTTCACTTGCGAAAGTGATTTCTCTACTTCACTTGCGAAAGTGACGGCAAACACCACCGAGCCATTTTATATGGCTCGGTGGAGAAGCTAATAGTCTCCTTTCCACACAGGCTACCGCCAACGTTCTTATCTCCAACACCGAAGTGGACTGTCAATTCCGAAAACTCCCAACCAGACTCAACAGCATGGCCACCCCAACCAAACCCGCTCTCTTCGATTTCCGCATCCACAACGCCGACAAAGTCACCTCTATCCTCCACACGCACCCCGTCCCCACCTTCCTCTGTTCACCCTCAGAATCCACCCAAAACAGCAAAACCTTCTACGAAGCCTTCATCGACATCCTCTCCCTCATCACAAACCAGCACCACTCAGAATGCATGCAAGCCCTCACATCCCCCTGCGCCAACTGCAGCAACCCCACTACAGACGCACTCAAATCACCCATGTCGTACCTCTATCTCGCGGAGCCGATGGTTATTATCCAAGTCACGCCCGTTTGCGGAAGCAGGGCATGTGAAGTGAAGATTCGGACGGGGTTGGTTGAGGTTCAGAAGAAGGTTGTGGGAGAGGAAGGGGGTGAGCATGATAGGAAGATTTATGGGAAGATGAGCTGTGAGGGGTGTGGGAAGGAGGAGGCGAAGAGGTGTGCTGGGTGTGGGAGTGTGGCGTATTGTGGGAAGGAGTGTCAGAGGGTGGGGTGGAAGGTGCATAAGAGGGTGTGTCGGAGGAGGAAGTTGGTAACGCCGGCTGAGAAGGTTGAGCTGCCGTATGAGGTGATTTGAGGAGAGTCTGCGGGGGTCATTGCGAGCAAGATTATGGTCTTGTGATGATGGCAAGGGACCCATGATGCATGAGATATGAGATACGAATTACGGAAAGATGTGATATGAGATATGGAGGCTAGAGGCGTATGAAGCTCTTGCATTTGCTAGGTCTATAGAGCTATATTGAGATTTGTGAGGTACTCTTGCCCACTGAATCGATATATGATCTTCATTATTGTGAGATGCCATATAAGGAAGGGTCTCTACCAATCGAACAAGATGACGGTTATCACTTCCGGAAGTTAAAGAGCTTGCAGCTGCTCGCTTCACAAAGCTGATGTACATCATTCATTATGCATTCACCAATACTGACTATAATTTGATACTATTAGGCTGCAAATTCGATCCGACACCCAGTAGTCAATTTACGAACACTGATTCGTTACAGAAAACCCGTGCACATGTGGTTGATGCGTCTCAGCCAGGCCCGTTCGACAGAATTGCTTATTGGAGCATACAAGCTTCCAAACCCAAAAGAATACTCCATGCCGTGATGATACGATCCTTCATACTGTTTGAGGCCACCCAGAAGGTTGCTCATTGGTTACCAACCCAGCCAAGGAATCCCCAGCCCGCTGTGCAAAGTTTCTGTTCTCAGCATCCGTGATGTTTTTCAGCAAGACATCGTCAACCTCCTTTCCGCCAGCCCAAGCAACGAGCCCAGTTGCCATACGCACTAACGCGCGCGGTGTGTCTCCCCTGGTAGCTGCTTTACCGGAATGGTTGTCATTACTCTCATTGTCGTGCTTCTGAGGGCTCCTCCACGGAGTGAGATGGATGAACTCGCCTGTCTCGGGGTCGAAGAAGGTCTTATTATCACCTGTTGTCTCTAATTCGATAAGTCCCTCGTGTTTTTCGTTCGCTGACTGATCTGTGATGGACACTTTCGAAGGGTTGGATCCCATCAATGGGTTGACTAGGGTATCAAAAGAATCATTGATTGCTTGCCATGCTGCTCCCTCACCAGGGTCTTTCTCGTCGTCTGGTTGTGAAGATCGGATTCGTCGCCGTAGATCGCTAGGGTAATGATTGTGGTCAGGATTGTGCTTTATGACGCGAACACCCTGTCCAGCCACAGTTTCGGTCCCTTTTTCATTGTGCCGTGTGACCAGCACTTCATTACGTGCTGAGCTTTGAAAAGGTTCTCCGTCTCTTGACCTTTGACGAACAAAAGCTAGCAAGATAGCACCAACTACGATCGTTATGGATGCAGAAACTAGCAGGTAAAAAGTGTTGGAGATGTTCAATGCTCGATGAAAGTTGCTGGAGAAGGCGTATAGCTTCGCACGTTTCAGGTTTACTAATTCAACGGAAACATGTCTCAGAGCTCGTTTGCCCAAGTGGTACGGTGAGTCAGTCACCCCTTGGGCAATAATGTTCTGACATTTCAAGCTACTAAACTCAAGATTTGTAAGGTTTGCCTGGCATAATGTTAGAGCTGGGCAAAATCTCTGTAGGGGGGCACAGTGACCTGTATTGCACTCGCACATGCCGAAAAAGCTCCATTGATGGCTTGGGACACTTCAAGTTTATATGTTCGCACCCCAAGGAAAATCAAGCTGCCCAGCGAAGCAGCCAGTGATACAATACCGATGGTGTTGGACAGCCATTGACTGCTCAACTGAATTGGCGCGCGTTGAACAGGGTCTCGAACACGGCTATCTGCTCCAGAGAGGGTGTCATATTGCCGTTGTGGAGTAGACCGGGGGATAGTACTGTCACCAGGTGATGGGTCCGTGGTTGTGGTCGATGATAGAACAACAGTTGATGCAGAGCAATTAACTAGTGGGACCCCATGTTGGAACCGCCCGAATTCAATGTTAGCATCCGAGGACTCGGAACAATTGGTGGATGAGGTTCTAGCCAGACTGGACAGGTTGGAGCTAGTTGATGATTCGACAGTATCTGTATGGACCATGGGCCGTTTGGCATCCATTGAGATGAAGAGCAATGTCACAGTCTCGTGTATGTTGGATTCAGTGAGTTAGGCCACGAAGAACAGACTGTTAGATGGAGTCTACTTGGTATGTGCTATGAGACATTTCTTTTTCTGCTTTCAGCCTTGTCACTGACTTGAAAACAGGTTTTGGTGGATCTTGCCGCCTCCAGAGATTCAGCCCGACCGCAGCTCAGCTTATGCTGGGCTGATTCAGGCCGAGCTATGCTGAAAACGGGATTGGGGCCTGCAGCGGTTCTATGCGAGAAAGCGTCATTCGCCGGCCAATGGCTGCTGGCCCTGCCCGCACTTGGCCACAAAAGTACCCGAGGATTCGTATTGTAAGGCATTCAATGTTCGAAATCGTATCAAAGAATGCATTAGACACTATGGCTGTCTGATTCAAGAACCCGGGAGCAAACGGCATTTCATACAGTTGAGCCCTCAATACGCAGGAAACAATATGCACGAACTATTCTACCACCCTTTTTGAACATTGGTCGATACAATAGTACTATGTTTCCACACGATGCCGAGAGTCCAATGCTCTAAGGAGGCGCGGAGAGCTTGGCGACAACCGGCAGCGAAGGCGGTAATTCACACTTTATTTGATATTGTTGATGATTGCGCACACTCTTATTGGACGTTTTCCGCAAACTCTGCACACTTTGGTAATGAGTAATGGTACGCGGCTTTTCCCGAGCAGCGGTGGTGCATGTTGCTTCCACTGCGGTAGTTGTGTCTAGAACCCAGGAACAAACAGTGGTAGTACCTCGGTCTAAATGTTTCCAGTCAAGAAAAGTGGAAATTTCTGGCAACAATGTGTCAACAGGAAGAGTCTGAGGATATGAGTAGTACTCCTACGTGGTGTGACTGACAGTTTTGTGCTGGCTGACACAGACGATACCGTTGCGAAAAGCCAAAGGAAGATGGTGGCATGACATATGGCGTAGGGTGTAGCCAATACAACAACGGATATCCGAGCATCCGAGCATCATTGAAAGGTCAGACGATTGGAAGAGCCTTGATTGGCTGGGGTTTAGTGACGTAATCGAGCTTCCGATGACCCCGCGCTTCGGAATATTTACATTCGCCTCCAGTGCTGTCTAGATTTTCTTTTAAGACCGTCCTCCCTCCCTGCCATATCGCCTTGCCATCTTCCATACTATTACCACTCACAAATCCAACTGCAATTATGGCTACACAGCAAGGTGCTCACGGCCAAGCCAACGGCAACGCCCAAGCGGGTGCGTTCAGATCTTACGAAGACGACCGCAACACCGCTTCACAGCAAACCCTCTACACCACTAGCAATGGCGTACCCATGCCTCACCCCTACGAGACCCAACGTGCTGGTGCGAACGGCCCTCTTCTCCTCCAAGACTTCCACCTTATCGACCTCATCTCACATTTCGACCGAGAGCGGATCCCAGAGCGGGTTGTACACGCCAAGGGCAGCGGCGCTCACGGCACATTCAAATGCACGAACCCAATCGAAGATATATGCCTTGCCGACGTCTTCAGTGAGGCTGGCAAGTCTTGTCCCGTCTCTGTTCGCTTTTCGACTGTGGGTGGCGAATCCGGATCTGCCGACTGTGCTCGAGACCCTCGAGGGTTCTCTGTTAAGTTCCGAACTGCAGAGGGCAACTGGGACATGGTAGCTAACAACACCCCGGTTTTCTTCCTCCGTGATCCTGCCAAATTCCCACACTTCATCCATACCCAAAAACGCGACCCACAAACCCATCTTGGTGGTGGTGACGACAGCACAATGTTTTGGGACTATCTGTCGCAAAACCCCGAGTCGGTCCACCAGGTGCTGATCCTCATGGGTGATCGCGGAATTCCCGATGGGTATCGCTTCATGCACGGTTACGGTGGACACACCATGAAGCTGGTCAACAAGGCCGGTGATTGGGTGTACTGCCAGTTCCACATGATATCGCAACAGGGCACCAAATTCCTCACGAACGAGGAAGCCGCGTCAAAATCTCCCGATTACTCACAGAAAGACTTGTTCCAAGCTATCGAAAGAGGCGACTATCCAAAGTGGAGTGTTGAAGTGCAGACCATGACAGCCAAGGAGGCTGAGGAGCTCTGGGAGAAGCAGGGGATCAACGTGTTCGACTTGACCCACATCTGGCCTCACAAGCAGTTTCCTCTGCGTAAAATTGGTGAATTCGAACTCAATGAGAACGCAAAGAACTATTTCGCCGAAATCGAGCAGATTGCTTTCAATCCAGCACACATGCCTCCAGGCATTGAACCATCCGCCGACCCTGTACTCCAAAGTCGTCTTTTCTCATACCCAGATGCTCATCGTCACCGTGTAGGCGTCAACTACCAACAGCTCCCAGTCAACTCAAGCAGGACAAGCTATCGCATTGGTAACTTCCAGCGCGATGGCAACATGGCTTTCTACAACCAGGGTTCGCGCCCCAACTACCTGTCTTCGATAGAGCCTATCAGCTTCCGCGAGCGAAGCGTCAATCTCGACAAAGTTCATGGCCAATTCGTGAGCGAGGCCGTCACATTCCTTTCTGAAATCCACCCGGAGGACTTCAATGCACCCCGAGCTCTCTGGGAGAAGATCTTTGATGAGAAAGCTAAGGCTCGTTTCATCGAGACTGTCTCTGGCCACATGTCGACTTGCCGCAAGGAAGAGATCATCAAGCGCCAGATTGCCATTTTCCGCGAAGTGTCTGAGGATATCGCCAGTCGTTTGGAAAAGGCCACTGGTGTTAAAGGCTATGACGGGATCAAGAACGTAAGTTGCAACAACATGGCAAAACCCCCTTCTAATGACCTGTGCTGATGTGCTACCAGATGAACTTCAATGGAACTCACAATGGTTTCAGCAAAGACCATAAGATACGCAACGCCAACGGCATGACCTCGAAAGTGGGTTTCAGTGGTCACAGCCACAATGGAGCACCTATCAAAGGCACTCACAAGGATGAGAGCATCAGCAATGCTGGCACCAACGGAACAAGGGTAAATGGTGGTGCAACTAACGGTGCCAATGGACACTGATTGTTTGCTCTTTTCTAGATTAGAACRTGTTATGCCGGGGCTGCTCGGAACGAATTCATCATGAAGCTGTAGCATATGTGAGAGAAGAAAACTGTACTTAGAGAATGATTGAATGTGTGCCATTTAGATACCATACTTGCCATTTACATACTATGAATAAGAGGCAATAATGTTATGATTTCGCAACACCAGATGGGGTTGAAGACCGTATGGGCGCTGTACGAATTATTCAATCTTATCTATATACGACCTGGTGGTTTGGGGACCCTGTACCGCAGCACAACATGACTCTTGGTCCCAATAAAAGGATGGCATGTTGGTATTAGCCGCTCAAGCTCTAGGATGTGTTGGAGGATCAGCATAGCCCTGCCCCACCGTTAGCTTGGCACCATCGGGGGTTAACGTGTTAGGATCCCATCGTGTATATTAGGAGCGACCTTCCAAGGCGAGGCATCCATCTTGCAGGTCCCAATAACAGCGACAGAAGGCGACAATTCAATCAGCTTTAGGGTGGGCGCTTTCTATTAGCTTTTAGGATAACGCCCACGTCAGAGGATTGATACTGTAAGGGTGAGCTCTGTTACCTAAGTAAGTGAATGGGGCATAAGTCATGCATATAGGGACGAGAAATACCGAGGGCATGTTGCTTTGTACGCCCTAAAACTTGTTTGTTTACCACCGTGGGACTTAAAATGCTCGCCCGCCAAAATTTCCCTCTACGCATGACTTATATCCCATTATCCTACCTTACCTTACCTTAGTCGTGTTGATGCCTGGCGCTAATTGGTGACTCAGGTACTAATTAACTCGTTAGGCATCTACTGCCACCCTACAAGGCCTTTCGTATTACTTCTTGGTCTCCTTGCGCTTAACCAGCATTCAAATCACCGCTCCAGCAACTCTACCTTAATTGATAATTGCCTACCTTGGCTCAGAATCCGGTTCCTAGGCTGAGCTGACTCAGCGATGTCTAGGTATACGATCATTGCTGCTTCTTCTTTCCCCAAGGATCATTCACACCTATTTCCACCGATGGACAGGTCTCTCACACAGCATCCAGAATTCTTCATGTATCGTGGGCCATCAGGGAGACTCTCACCTCCTCCCATAATAACGGAAGTGCGTCTAGRCCGTCGTTACTTTTTGCATATGGCTAAYTATTGCTAGATCTTCCGTTTCATGAGCCTTCCGCCGGAAGTCCGTCGATTGGTCTATGCCGAATGTCTCGTAGTCGGCAAAATATTCCCATACACAGTCAGCGAACGATATCATGATTATGATGACCTAGACGATGAAGAAGAAACCAGTCTCGAGTTATCGGGTTGCGAAGTACCATATGTAGCCCTCCTTCAGGTTTGCAAGAGGATCCGCGAGGAGGCAGAGCCGATGCTGTACCAGCAAAACATCGTTGTCCTACCGGTTTGCGACCTTACCAGACTTTTCTTTAAGCGCAGCCTGCATAACGACATACGCAAGAGCTGGGTGAAGTCTGTAGAGCTCGAATTTCTCGGGGCAGACTTGACTAGAAGAGACAGAGA
The DNA here is from genome assembly GCA_000444155.1 of Cladonia macilenta KoLRI003786. Classification (NCBI taxonomy): domain Eukaryota; kingdom Fungi; phylum Ascomycota; class Lecanoromycetes; order Lecanorales; family Cladoniaceae; genus Cladonia; species Cladonia macilenta. The sequence goes on along the minus strand of KE598576.1, from coordinate 43,872 downwards.
GGTAGTGCTGGATGGACAGATAGCGCTCCGCAGGAGTGATCTACTCTTTCCCGAAAAGTGCCCTCGTATGAGGCTGGACTCAGGACTTGAACATGATGTGCATGTGGCATACAATGGCCGCTTAGTCCAAGTGGCCTGGCCTCGGAAAGCATCATACGTCCTTGACAATCTGGCCTTACGGAAAATCCATCTTAACTTCAACCGAAGCGCATGTAATGAGGATTGCTGCGTGATGAAGGCAGAGGCGCTCAGAGCTATGGAAGGGGGTTTTGCAAAGGGCATGCCCGTGAATGTAAAGATAACGGGTCTTGGGGATGCTACTGACGGTCTTGGAAATGCGCATAGAGTGACATACAGGAAGGTCATGGCCAAATGGACATCGATGCGAAGACAAGAGGRTAATCCTTATGATCATGTTACTGGTCTGAATGAAGTCCATCAAACAGTATCAAATTCCGGTATGTAATACGAAAAAAAGATGCATCCATCATGCCATGGCATATTGGGCAAATAGAGCGGTATTGGAACAGGTTGGGGGTCGGCCGTGTTTGGATGGGTCTATCTACCCTCTTACTAYCTCAGAAASCCTTCAAACAACCCATCCAATGAATGCATGTACTAGCCAGACATGTCTCCAACGCTTCAGCAGTTCGTCAGAGAACCATCTTAGGAATCGGGTCTAGTTACCAGGATATGGACCTCTCGAAAGAATCATATTGTTCGGAGCTAGTATCGACAACCAACCATCTAGGATGTTATCTCTATTGCACCTGACGCCTATCACTTGCTACTTGGCGATCCCTAATGCGTAAGTAAGTACTACTCATGAGTATATAGTACAGTATTACGTGCACAGGCTTGTTCGCTACTGTCACTGTCGAAGGGCGTGAGCATCCCTGCAGTAATGGGGATTCGTAGAAATCGCTTAGCACATATCAATCTGCCTAGGAAGATCATGATACTGGGGAATGTTGGAATGTCTGACCAGGGTTGCATTATTCTGCAGGATGGAGCATGTGAACGCCCATCTAGAGCGGAAAGAGGGATAACACGCGACCATGACCGAGCCAAGAAGATAACGCTATCCTTATAGAGGCTAGTGTACAGATCTAGAACCGAGGTAGATTAGCCTCGCTCGGAAATCTTCTGGGCATTGAACCGACGTTGAACCTTAAAAGCTCACTTGGCCCCCAGAGATGTCCTATGTCCCTTCCCCCGCCCCAGCCCGCCTTGCAATCCTCTTCTCATCTCTTCTCCCTTCTCATATAATTGTACTGCCAATATATATCTATATTATATAGAATTGCATGATAGCCTTTACGTCGCACATTTGCCGCAATGGATCCTAACGCCAGCACCATGAAGGAGGCTGGCGTCTCCAGTACCACCGCGCAGGAGCCCACCGGAAGACGAGCATCAGCATTTGGAGCCAGGCGCAAGTCTTCAGCAGTCGTCGACGAAACTCCAGCTGCCGTCTTTGAAGCCTCTGCCCTCAATGCAGACGATCGCAGGCTAGCCGAAATGGGCTATGTTCAAGTTAGCAACAATACTGCCCATCAACTCCCATACCAAGTCGGCTAACCACCCACATCGAGTTCTAGGTCTACAAGCGAGAATTCTCCTGGCTTTCCACTGTCTCCTTCGCCCTTTCTATCTCAGGCCTCTTCGCCAGTGTTTCTACCACCTTCGTCTACCCGTTCGAGGCCGGCGGTGCTTCGTCCGTCGTATGGTGCTGGCTCATATCAGGCTTTGGGTGCTACTGTATCGCCTTGTCTGTGGCCGAGCTCGTCTCTGCCTATCCCACCTCAGGAGGCCTATACTTTACTTGCAAATACCTTGCGCCAGAACAATGGGTCCCGGAGATAGCCTGGTTAACTGGATGGTTGAACCTTCTCGGCCAGATTGCTGGAGCCGCATCGACAGAATATGGTTGCGCCCAACTGCTTCTGGCTGCTGTTTCAATGGCAGGTGACTTCAACGGCTACGCTCCTACCGACCGTCAAACCGTCGGAGTCATGGCTGCTTTCACTACTTTGCACGCGGTCCTAAACAGTCTGAGTACAGCGGCACTCGAGAAGATGACCAAGACATATGTTATATTCCATCTAGCTGTCCTCTTCGCATGCTGCGTCACCCTGCTGGCCATGTGTGATTATAAGCATACCTCTTCTTATACTTGGACTAATGTGACGGACAACTCTGGCTGGTACCCAGAGGGCTGGTCTTTCATCTTCGGCTTCCTCTCGGCGTCCTGGACTATGACTGACTACGATGCCACCGCACATATAGCAGAAGAGATTAAAGATCCAGAAATTAAAGCCCCATGGTCCATCGCCATCGCTCTCGGCTTCACCTGGATTGGTGGCTGGCTCTTCAACATTGTGCTAGCCTACTGCTCTGGAGACCCCACGCATACACTGGGCAACGTAGTTGCACAGCCCGTCGCCCAAATCTTCTACGACGTTATCGGCCGCAATGGAGGGATTTTCTTCACCGTGGCTGCCTGTTTCATACTCAACTTCACGGCCATGACAGCCATTCAGGCTGGTGCCCGTACCATCTGGGCTTATTCCCGCGACGAAATGTTGCCCTTGTCCCGGATTTGGTATAAGATCGACAGACGAACCGACACCCCTATCATTGCGGTCTGGCTCTTCTGCTTTTGTTGCGTTGCTATCAATTTGATCGGCCTCGGATCATATACTGCTATTTCCGCGATATTCAACCTGACAGCCATTGCTTTAGATTGGTCATATTGTATCCCAATCATTTGCAAGCTGGCATTTGGTAAATTTGAGAAAGGGCCCTTCAACTTGGGCAAATTTAGTGTGCCGATCAATGTCTGGGCCGTTATATGGACTGCCTTCGTTACAATTATATACGTCATGCCTACTATTCGACCTGTTACTAAAGAAAACGTAAGTACTCCCAAAATCTCACCCCATGTTCAAAGCTGACATTGCTGACCTTTTTCAGATGAATTACGTCGTTGTCCTAATGGCTGCTGTGGCCATCTTCTCGATTGGATACTGGTATGCAGCAGGTCGCTACTACTATGTCGGCCCCAGAATTAAGGCACAGCTCATTATTGGCGTTGAGGGTGAGGGCGATGGCAAGGCCAACTCCTCAGAAGGCTCAACTGAAGAGAAGCGCGTACGTTAGGACACGTACTGTGACGGCTTCTTGGGGCTACAAGCCCTTTGGATAATGGGCAATGAGGGGTTATATCGTTCACACTCGTTTGCAATTGTTATCTGTGTATACTCTGTCTATATACCCAAGGGAAATGCCTCATTATGAGCAATGAGGAATTCGAATGTTTTTCTTTGAATGGATGAATGTATCTTCCCCTACTGTTCAATTCTTCCGCTCATGAGTGCCGACAAGTTGTTATACAGAGGAGGCTTGCCCCAGCTAGCATCTCCCAGCCCATACTCCCAGCGGTCCACTCCCCTGAATCGTGATATAGTACTCATTCCCGATAGGGTCACATATTCTATCTGCTCATTGTTAGCAGTAGCTATCAGTACCCGTTCTCTCATGCCTACATACAAGATAGATCCATTGGAATTGTTTCAGAAACTCGCTGTGGGTGTTATCAACGGTTATGAGTGTTTGCTGCTCAATTCCACTTATCGAGACCCATGACATCTAGGCGGCAAACAGTCTCATGCATGCTTCGTGTTCCTTTCCGTTTAACATCATTTATCGTGGTGCAGACTCAGTTGTTCCCCATACACATTCATTCCACGCCTGACGCCCTTCCCAGGTCCAGTCCCCTGCAAAAAACCAACCAAGTCACCGAGCATAGCAGTGGAATACCAATGCCCCAGCCCCTCATATTCCCTCCAAGAGACCCGCATCCCCAAACTCCTAAGACAACTCGTCGCCTTCACGCCAAGCTGTAAAGGAACCTTCTCATCCTCCGTCCCATGCCCCAAAAAGAGTGGTGTGCGTTGAAACGACATTGACGGCGGTGGTACGACCGCAGCCCCCACTTCCTCGCATAAGAATTCAATAGCTTGCGTAGGCGGATCAGATTCTTCTCCTCCTTGGCCAGGACGTTCAAAAATATCATCAGCCTCGTCATCATCATTCGCGTCATAAGCCGGCTGTGTAACAATATCCTCCATCTGCCTCCGAAACGGTACCCATCCACACATCCCAAACGCCCCTCCCAACGCCTCCCCTTCCCACATTAGCAACGCCACCAGAGACGCAGCGCACCCCTGACTCAATCCCCCAAGTACCACATTCCCAGCTCCAATAATTTCAATTTCCTCCCTTAATAAGCTATGGATATACGCACTACTCTCCCTTAACCCTTCAATCTGTAACTCCTCCCTCCCCTCCGTTAGAGACGCATGATCAAACCACTGGTTTATACTAGCGCGGTTGTAGAGTGCTGCTCGGCGCTTGGATGCGGTGGGGAATAGGAATTTGAAGTGGGGGAGGGCTGTAAGGAGGGTGTGGGGGAGGGCGGGGGTTTGGGAGGG
>KE598576.1:0-31315 GCA_000444155.1 Cladonia macilenta KoLRI003786 | reverse complement strand
CCAGCAAAGAGAGATGCAGATGCACTCCCTGAGCCATTTCCAGAGGCACTCCCAGAGCCTCAGAAACCAGCAAAGAGAGACGCAGATGCAGATGCTCTTCCTGAGCCGTACCCGGAGGCACTACCAGAGCCCCAGAGACCGGCAAGGAAATAAACCTCACTGAGAAAGCATTGAGCCTGGGCAGCTAAGTCTGGATCTTTCTTGACGGCGTCGGTCTGCTATACTAGTCAAACTGTCGTCAATGATCGTGAAGATCTTCTGAGGGTTAGGCCTGACTTTTGGGTTCCAAGCACGTTCATCTTTCCCCTCATTTCAATCTCGCTACATACCTGTCAAGAGAGTCAGTAGTCGTCAGGGGCGCTTGCAATGCTCTGATCGGGTTAGTGCAGGTCTACTTAGTATTATACAGGATAATTCAATCTATTGATGCTAGTCAAAACAATTCCTTGGTGCCTGCAATTTGTCAATCTCAACATGTGACGCATGAGGCTTCGATGATGATGCAGGAACCGCCTCTTTGGCCTTCTCGGCGGTGCTTTCCGAGTCCAGCCTCTTGCTTTGAAGTCACCATCAAAGACGATCTAGAATCTTATGCCGTGAGAGCTAAAAGTAGATCGATCTAGAAGCATGTCATAGCACATTCCAGTGGTGTTTCTAGCTGGCGATCAGCGGTCAAGATGTGCCGTACACGCATGAATCTTATCACTAGCTGACTACCGAATAGACGGTAGTYTGTGGAGAAGAACGAATTCAGGTCCGATGTCGTACGTATGTCCGGCACAGGATCTGATATGTTTCGCGACTACTAAACAAGTATACTTGACTATGAATGGCGGTTTCTACCTAGTATAAGCCCACCAATTACAGTAACTACCAATTTTTGTAGTATTTGTTCTCCCACGGGACGACAGTCTTTCCCTCTTCGAATTTACCTCCTTTGGGTCTCCACATCAGGTAGCAGTGAATTGGGGTTTTTAAATAATTACCCATCTCCATCCATTTCTTGCTCGGATTGCGGCGTGCACTGTCTAGATAGAACGTGTTCATGAATGTAAAACCATGCTGTTCATAGCACGGTTTGCCATCATCCGTTGCTTCGACAAAAGCCTCAATGCCAAGCTCGTCCGCCTTGTTGGCGCCCCATCCTACGAGCATACTACCAGCGCCACGACGGCGATGTTCAGGATGGACGAAGCAAATCGCGAGTACTAACGATATCGATCAGCACGAGTTGGGTGGAGATGATGATTTCATGTAGAAATGACGAAGAGCACCACGTACGCATGTGTGGTCTGTTCATCTTGCGTGACCGGTGTTGTAGCCAGTCATCGAGAAGCTTGTTTGCAAACTCCCGCGGTTCGCCTATCCTCCTGCATCAGCATCACAAAACCTCCTAGTTGGGTTAATTGCTCACCTTCGGGCCACCAGGAACCCTCCAAAGGGTGGTCCAAGGGCTTTGGATACGGGTTTTCGGTGAAAGTATTCCAGCAAGCCCCGCCAACCACCTTATTCCCAATGTCCGTGTCCACAACCTTGAACCATCTGCTTGTTGGATCATTTTTGTGCCAGCCCATTTGGCGGTCCCTTAGCTCTTTAAAGCCCTCACGTGCTTTCTGGGTAGTGCCACGATCAGGGCGCAAAAGTATGTAGAAGGCATTGAACGGATCCTCATACGACTCACACTCGCACTGAATCAGCTCATTCCATTCGTGGTCTTCTTTGACTTCGCGCAGTTCAAGAGGCATGTTGAGATTGTCTTAATTGACTTGATGACGCCGCTGTTCAACTCATGCAAGCAAGAGTGGTCGGGAGGGCAGTAAATAAAGCTGCGAAAATCCTGTCCACTAAGTGGCCCATAAGAAGGGCTCGATACGTCCCATGTCTTTGTGTCCTGTACCAGTATGGTGTACTTTAAGATGCGGGGACAGGACGCTATCAGTCGACATGCGTTTAGGGCCTTTAGCTTGAACTTGAAGGCGGCGGCGCGGGTACCTTTCAGGAGTTTAGGGGAGACCGTTCAGGCTAAATTGAGGCCGCTTCGGCGGTATGCCCCTAGAGCCGTAGGGGCCAGCTAGCCGATCCTTTGGGTCGAATCTAAACCCCGAGGCGTTTTCCTCCCTCGCGAATGATGTTCCACCTTACCCCTCCTTCCCCAAATTCTGCAATCAAGAAGTGGGTTATGGCTTGTGGTAACCCCGGTAAACTTTTCTCACCGCCTTTATAGAACAAGTCTCTAGATACCTGCATTGGCTGGATAATGACCAGACATCTGTGGATCTCGTCCAAGCGGTGTCTTCTGCGGAGAGTATCGACGCGAAAACAACACTGCAATTACCAAACGAGGAAGGTCGACAGTAGTGTATCAGGCCGATCCGTGGCAATGACGACTACAATAAAGGTTCTTCAGTATTGCTCAACCGCCCTCTTGGCTCGGACCCGCTGTAAGGACATCATCCCGGGTAGACAGACTAGGTGCCGACCTCCACCACCACTTATCTTAGACTACTCAGATATGGGTCCATGCATGGGAAGAGATGTGATAATGCAACCAGGATGTGTAGGACGTTAGTGAAAACCCCTTCCATGCGAGCCATAACCACACATTAGTGGCTCTCGGGATTTATGTTAAGCACTTTGGACCTGCTTCCGGTAAGCCAGCCGTGTGTCGTTTTTTCTTTGGCAGAAATGCTTTTTTACAATTGAATTCTCGACAAGGGTAAGGTTGTACTTCTACCATGYGTAGCTGGCGGGGTTCTTGATATCGACGGAATTCTTTGAACATTACGTCTTCAAGTTGACCTGTTCTCTGTTCATCATTCCCCGTTGTCATTATCAACATACCTGCCATAATGAAGAACTCTTATGAGGCGTACCGTTTATTAGGAGAAGATGCCAATTCCGAGGATAACCTCGAACTTCCTTCCTCTCAAGCCAGGTTTTCTCGCCGTTGTTCGATGAAAGGCGTCGTCTCTGTCCTCATCACTGTCATCTCCGTATCTTCGCTAGTAGTCAATACTTTCTTGGTGTATTATATTGTACAGCTCAAAGGGCAGCTCGAGACAGCAGGCGCGACCCAGTTCGGTTGGTCAACAGTCCTTTACTTCACAATGTCCTGGCTGACAAGCTTTCAGCTGGTCTCACTTTTGACACGCCGATTCCGTATGAATGGCATACTCCGTACAACGGCGAGAACCAAACCCTAGCAGATGAGCTCTGGGCGAACCTCCAACCAGATATCGATGCCGGTCTTGTTGCGTTGACCGATGAATACACCAAGGCCAATGATCTGCTGTACGCTCAACGATTCCCGTGGCAGCAGGATATGGGTATCTATTTCCTGAATGGATTGCATAGCATGCATTGTCTCGTGAGTCCGGCCTTCTTATGTAAGCTGTGGCAGTAAAAACCTTGGATGCTGACATTGGTAGAAAAATGTCCGTCGCGCTTTCTTCGAGTACCGCCGAGGGGAAGCTCAGTCAGCCTCGTTTCACCACATCAATCATTGCCTGGACACGATTCGCCAAGACCTCATGTGTTTCGCTGATGACACTCCCAGAAACACAGGCACCACTGGACCAATGGAATCTGGCGTTGGCCAAATACGTATGTGTCGGTCGTGGGACAAGTTGCAGGAATGGGCGGTGCAACATACAGCATGTTTCAGATATACGGATGAGGACATTGAGCACAGTGAGTTGACCAGGTATAAGTTCTGTCCAGAAGAAGGGATGAAATATATGCCGAGGATAAGACAGTACTTTGGGTTGCCAGCGGATTGGATGCCGCCTCCGTTTGATGTAAAGAATTACCTTAACACGGGCATAAACGGGTTGAAAGGGGCGGCAAAATTTTCGCCCGATAATGTAGATTAACTGAGCAAATTCTTGAATATCCAGATTGTCTCTCCTTCCATCATACGCAGGGCAACAAGTGGCCCAATTGTGTTCCACAACAGAGGGACAGACAGGATGAAACGTGCAATGGACCGGCTTTAGTGGACAATAGGCGACATCGACTTGTGAATATAGGCATTCCTGAATTTGCTTAACCACCTGCGTCGATCATAGTCTTGTACTCGTATGATCGAACGGCCAACGGAGACGTCACAGGTGAAGTGTGTAGGAACCTCCGGATGCGTGATTCATTGCCTCCTCCATAGCCGTACTGTTCCGGGGTAAATTAGACTGACCGAGTTGTCGAAAAGACGGCGGACTCATGAAGTCCGGGGATTACACCATGAATATGGCCATTTCCCTGGCCTGCCTGTTCAGAGCTTGCCTCCATATTGTATCTAAATATGGAGCCCTCTTGGCATGGGATTTGCAGTACTCAATAAGCGCATGAGAAAACAATTCCGATTGCAACATAAATCCATCACTCATATGCTTCCTGCTTAGAGCGTTTGGCCCTTTTCGTTGAGGAAGCGCGTCTGTTTGTTGTTGTGCTCCGTTCAATAAGCACGGTGTTAAGAATGCAAGCCGAAAGGGCGTTGACTTGTCATTGCTGGCGCTGATAGTTTGCTCCGCCCTTTCCCAAGGGTGGCGCATCCGCTTTATTGTCAGGTAAATGATACTTTGAGACCTGAACTAACATTATAACAACCAGTTCATGAACCTATGAGTCTAATTGGATCAGTCTGGCTGATGTAGGGACCCAACATGGAGTATCCTTTACCAGAAACAAGTATTGACGTGTGCAAAACGATTTCGAATGCATGGCGCGCAAAATCAGAACTTTCCATGAATCAATTTTTTTGGATGAGATGATCATAGAGCTAGGACCAAGTACTACTTGCTCGAAACAGAACTTGGTGGGGAGGAGTTTTATATTGCAATTTTGAATCTGTATGTGATTTGGTCGGGAATCATGAGCGGAGAATTTTCCTTTGCGCGCCAAGCATTCGAAGCCGTTTCGCACACGCCAAATGCTATTGGCTCGGCAGCTTAGTCAGCCGGACTGGAGCAGCACGCTCTTCCTCCATCCTCTCCCATTTCACTGAGCGCTTGCTACTGGTCATATTTCCCCTTGAGCATAAGGCACCTAGTCTAAATTATTGCGCTTCCAACCCCTCAAAGACGTCATAGCATGACTTGAACCTCGAATGACCTGTTCATTCTGTTTCAACTACGTGGAAGGTGTCAGGGACATGTCACGCCTGCCATAGGACCTGACACTGCTCCTAGGTGCCGGTCTCTCGAATATCCTGTTTCGGTAGAGTGATGTCTAATACGGGGCGATCAAGTAGACGAAGACTTGGGGAAGACACGTGATCTTACTGCGGCTGTTCAAGCTATTGAGAAAGCCTGACCTGGGACACGACAGGGCTTGTATGGATTCGTTTAAGACTCCACAGATCTTGAAACATGTTTCGCGCTGCGATAAATTCTATTTCGATTAACTGCGCGCTTGACATGCTCGACTAAATGCGGGTTTGCTCGGGTTCATGTAAAGGCACACCCAACATGATTTGGACAAAGGCTTGCTGAGACTACACACCCTTTTAACTACCATGCTCGGCTCTGCACAATGTCAATCCGAGACAGCAATACCTATAATCCCGGTTCACATGCGCTTGACCCATTGGCGACCGCGGGTCCATATCCAGGACCAGCTTTTCCAGACTCGGGGATTCTTATCCTACACGTATAGGTACGCGCGTTGCACAAGGGGGTTCTTCCCATATCATCTAGGACGGATCCTAGATTATCAACATCTTGAGATATGTATGTCGGTCTTCAACACATTCAGGTGGTCTTGATGCTATTGAATCTTGCATGTAGTACTCCAACAGGTCTTGTATTCTCGGGCCCGCTGAACACAGCCAAAGCCACTCTTGGAGCAGCGCTTTCAACCCAATCACCTTTTAATTCGCTCATGATCAGCTCAACAGCCATCACCAACACAACACTCAGCGCTGCTCCCTTTGGCCCCCCAAAAGGGAATCTTACTGAACTATCGACTTTCGTACCATACAAAGTGAACAACACCCCAGTCACCCTCGAATTCCACAGCTTTGGCTCTACTCTTCCTCCTACTGAAGTGATATTCACCATAGCGCCAGCATTGTCCACGGTCCTTCGCCATTGTATCATGGGACGAGGCGGCAACCCAATCCTCTTGGGCTACTTCCAATATACACATAAATTTGATAGTGGGGATATTACACGATATTCTGTGGGAGACTTTCGCGAGATGGGCCAGCTGCCGATGACATGGGAAGTACTAGCCGACACCCTCAAAGGTATTGCAGATTTCATGAAACAGCCAGACGAGAGGTATACAGAAGTCAGTTTCGAAGTCGAGCAGGAGGGGTTCGGTTATGTGGGCTCAGGGAGTTTCGGACTCATATCCTCCCCATCGTCTAATTCCGTTTGACCTGGATTTCTAGCATTTCATGCGTTCTCTTGCATTACCCGCGTTATTCGGTGGCGAATGCATTMAAAATATATATCCTGTCTGATATCCTTCGCCTTCAGTCAGAGGCCAGCGAACTAGGATCGCCAACAGCCACAACTCATTCTAAACGTTAAACACATGGTGGCGGCTAAGATCAACATTTTCCCCGACAAAAACCTCTCATTGACTCCAGCTTCGGCAACTGAAACACGTAAACCCATCATTTTTGTACTCGGACATGTTGGCGGCAACCTGCCAACCGCCTTCCGTTCGTATATTATCTATCGCAACGCCAATAAGGCCTTTCTTATACTTGCTGCCATTTGATTGCCGTCGCAGAGACCCAGTACAGTCTCACTTAGAGCCCTCATAGGTAATGATATCGCCTGAATGACCGTATGAAGCCATAATATGGAGGAGCTCGAAATGAGTAATGGACTATCGGCAGGCTCTGGTGGGCTGAAGGCGGTCATAACAATGTTCAATACCTTGATTGATCCCATTTTCGGTTCGGGATCGGATGGAATACGCATCAGGCACTCTTTTACTATTCCGAACCTTACGAGGAAGAACCYCAATCATAAGAGTATCTAGATGGGCTAAGCCGCGAGGGGATATGGAATATGGCAGTTTTGGCTGTCGCCACGAATCTTAGCCAACCGGGCTGTTTGTCATGGGAGTCGGATACTACCTTTGGGTCGCCCCAAGGGGGACTGAGTGCCAACGCCCACGGATGAGGCACCCGCATAGGGGAATGAAATGCTAGACTGCGGTTGCAGCACCTTCAAGAACCTACTTGAAGATCTAATCTCCCAGCACGGATCAATCGAGCCTGAGAAGACTTCGGGACAGATATTTCAAAAGTTTAATATGCTCTACATAAGATTATGAGATTCATAAGGCCCCTAGAGCATTATCAGGGCGGCAGTTCTTTCAATACTCATTCCATTACTCGATGTAGGCTCGAAAGAATCAGATTACTGTGGAAGCTATGACTAATGCAAACATTGCTGCTCCTCGGGATGAGACCGACTTCCAGAACCGCCTTGCTAAAGCCTCCTTGATTGCATGACCTTTTTCTCCGGCATACCATTCTTTGAGAATCTGAACAAGATTTCATAACGGTACCGAGTGTGACAGTCTCAAAACACAGTGAATATTGCAACCCGATTACTTCCACTGTAACGCTTTGTAATCAACCGACGTGACCCAATCATTTCGACGGTGAACCATGTTATCACACCCATCAATCAAGGATGTCTAGGCGGTTCCTTGAACGGTATTACCACCTTCGCCTAAGCCATACTGGAAAGTACAAATACCCAGGCAGAAGTTCTTACTGCTCGAGCTATAGAAACAGTGGTGAGTAAAGATACTACCAGCTTGGATATTTTCTGGATAACATACCAATTCAAATCTTCCAAGGTATTCTTTTGATTTTGTTCACAAATTGTATAATCATTCGTACAATCGGTATTGCATTTTTCTAATTCATCCTCGAGGGTCTGAGGGACTGGAGAAGCAACGGCGAAAGAGATACCAACAGCGGCGAGGATGAGCTTGGAGAAATGCATTAGTGACTGTGAAATGGGGTTATTGGTGGTGGGAAGTCTCCTAGATGTTCTGGTGGATAATGCGTGACAAGGCTTGATTGTGATGCGGTAGAAGCTTGATAGAAGAGATCCAGTGTTGCAGACGTGGGTCTTTATATCAAGTTGCCAAGAGAATCCAAAAGACCTTTGTTGTTGTCCTGTCAATGATCGCAAGTCGGGAATATTCGGCATTCATGGCGCGCAACTTCTATATTTCCATTACTTACAACCCTTCGGTATCCGATGATGTCCTGTTTTACGGATCGTTCGCCAACTTCACAGACAGAAGAGTACCATGGTGGAATTGCCACAATTGATGGGAAAAAGGCATGGAGGCTTAGGTTTGAGCTAAAACGAAGTGTTTAAACAAAAGACCCTGCATCCGAACACCACCGTTAAGCTAGGCACCACCCACTGATGATCATTACCCCAATCGGAACCAGAATGTTGTTTTCGGAATACGCGAAAGCGGCGGAGCCTGTGATTTTGGACGTCACCTGAGATTGACRTCCACCACCTTGCATAAGTGTCTAGTAGTTTATTTTCTTGACCATCATTCAATAGCGGAACGGAGGAAAGTGGGCCTCGAAACCACATGGAAAACTTGAATTGACCATGGAAATCTAGACCTGTGGCTTGAAAAAGTCCATTTCCTAGGAAAGTGGCGTTGCAGGCTTAAAGAGGACACCCTGATTGGGAAATGGCATATGATCTGGTCATATGAACAAGGCTCGCAAGGAACTTTAATCCTCCTCTAGCCAGAGAAGATCCGGAGTCGTAAACCAGGACTAGGCTGGTGCGAGCTCTTCATCATACTAGGTGTGATCGATCTCAAAAATAGATGAAGCCAACACTCGTGGGACGTTTGCTAGATAGGTAACCTTGGTTTCAATAAAGCTTTAACATTTCCGATTTATCTCTGCAAGCGTCACATGCCTCAGCAGACCGTCGAATCAGGATTCAAGGTATCGCTCACAGGGTAATCGTTACTCGTGTCCAAGCCCAATCGGAGGATCGTACGACGCGAAAATATTTGAAAGCCAAATCTCGACTAGAGCAAACAGCCTGGATCCGACGTATGGAAACGATCACTGGTGGGAGGCGACTATCCTGGAAGTCTGCTGTTTTGGCTTGCGTGGCGCTCCGAGCTGGTGAGAAGAGCTCATCTGAGCCATCCATGTCCGAAATAGTCTCCTGAGCCACCTACCTAAGCATGGGCTGTCTTGCCACTAAAGGCTGAGGGTTGATAGCCTCACTGAAGGTCTCCTACAGCCGTTTGTGGCTTTGGACATGCATGGAGCTTTAAGTCCACATTTGCTTGACTAAATCCCCTGCAGCAAGCAGACAATATGTGCCAACGGCGCTGTTGGAAACTTGTTCATCCTAGCCAACCGTCGCCCTATAATGTACGAGAAAGAGCGCTCACGAGTCGACTAAGCCTCGAATTTCAAACACAGAGTCGTCAAATTGGTTGAACTATGACGGCTTCCAGTATCTCCGGTAGATATTCATGAACTCCCAGAGGATTGTTCGGCCTCTGGAGGTCTATTAGATACGTTTCTAGACATCCTTTTAAGTTTAACCCCTGCTGCTCATTGGATTTCAACGCCTGTATAGGAATCTGGACCTCATGATTAAGTTTGCCCTTTAGCCGCTTCATCTGTTTGGGGCAGCCGAGACTTGTTTCTCAGCACAATTTTGAGTCTTGAAGGTCACTTTGATGACGAACACTCTGCTCCAGGGATTCTTACTTTCTTGACTGATACCTGCTGGAGATAAAGCGCTATTKTCGCAGCTGTTTGTTGGACAMAAGTATCGATATGTTCACCACTCTAGCGTCCTCCATCACACTGATTGGACAAGATCCGTTATGTATATTAGGAGACTCGTTTTCTTAGATCCTAGCTCCTCAGGTTAGGTAATTTGTCTCTTGCAGCACTGCTACAGTCTGCGTATATCATCTCCCTTCACGCTAAGGCCAACTTCACGGATCAGCTTCCATGCCATCTTGGTCTTRTTTATCGGCTTTGTTGACCTCTAGCTGGACCTTCGGCTGAAAGCCTAGTCTCGGTAACACAGATTCTTCGGCTTTCCTTGGACTGTTTTCAGAGTATGTATAACCCTGGATATGGGACCAGTCATCCCTTTGTGAATATGTAAGGGACAGAAATCCGGTGCTAATTTTCTCTCAGTCAAGAAGACACTGCAGCTTCTCCTGCCAAAGTTCGGTGAGATTATCTCCATGTACTATCATGCCGTGAAGAGGCTGGGGGAACCATGAGGAGCCGTGCATCAGTGCACATAGCTTGATAATTAATGACTAGTATACTCAGCTATCGTTAAAGTAAGATTCACAAGAGATAGATATATAGTTTGCCAAGAGTCTTAGAGTAATCCGAGAAAGAACAAAAGCTTAACTTGAGAATGGGATAAAACAGTGAACTCTATTTTAGCTTTGGGCACAGTGAATTTTTAAGTGCGAGGTTTCGCGCTTATCGTCCCGCGGTCGGTAGCTACTTCCTCTTTCCCACATACGCTCGAATCACTCGTGTGTGACCAATCTTACATCTRCGTATTACCAACGTACCATTCGTCTTACTAGTGATTTGCTATTGTTTCTTCCCGGTAACTCGCCATGTCTCAGCCTTCTCAGTCTCATCACGATTCAAGCCCTGACGGCACATCAAGCAAGCGCCATTCCATGAGAAAGGACTCCCAACAAAAACAAAGTATTGAGAAAGAGATRCAAAGTCGGCTAAAGGAGATCAAAGCTAGAGGTTCTTTTGACGCAAAATATTGGCTGGACACAAGGAAGTCAACGAATTGGAATTGCAAAGGCATGAACTTGTTCGAAAAATTTCCCTCAATCAATTTTTGAAGTCAGGGGGTGAGGATACAGACTGGGATAACGAAGACAAGGCAATGACGCTAAGAGAAGAGGAGAATGAGCTTATGATCAAGGATAGGGTCTTAAGAGAGCACATAGAAAGGATGACATTCCCTCACCCCGATACAGCCAGGGTTCACAGGAAGTGGCTTACGGAGATGCTAACATCAATGCCAACACATAAGGGCGGCTTGGGGAGGGGAGACACTGTTGGACAAGGGCCGAGAGATGACTCAGCCCAGATTAGAGATCGCCTATAATAGCAGGCACCCAGACGARGATATAGTCGAGCACTGGTGCCCGATAGCTGGAAGCTGGGTACACGAAAACCTTATTCGAGCAGCCCATATCTTTCCCTACAGCGCCGGCCAAACCGCGATGGATGAGCTGTTCGGCCGAGATGCCGGCGACAGGGAGGAACTCTTCGAACCGCAGAACGGTATGATGGTGAGTTCAGATGCGGAGAAGAGAATCGCGAACGGGTGCATAGTCCTCGTCCCAGATGTGCCCAACGATGCGACAGCTATTGTGTACGATGAGTGGACAAAAGCGAAGATCAAAAACTATAAACTAAGAGTCCTTCGGCCAACAGATGAATGCATGCAAGCAGCACTACCGGGAAGCCGTACGAACAAAGAGCCTGGATTGTATCGCAAACACTGGCATGAGCTAGATGGCCAGAAGGTAACGTTCAGGAGCGACTTCCGCCCACGGGCAAGATACCTTTACCGGCAATTCGCGGTCTCAATTATGCGCAAAGCGTTGCAGACGCAGCATCGGGAGAACAACCCACTCACAGAAGAGTTTGGTAAACAATTCTGGGGGACCAGAGGGAGGTGGATCAAGCAAAAGCACCTCCTGGGATTTACAGAATATTTCGGACACGCAGTCGAATTGGAAAACCTCATGGAAGCAGCCATTGAACCAGATGATGAACAAGACAAGGGACCGGATGTGGGAGGTGTGATTGTTGCTTGCAATCAACTACGCGAGGTTAGACGAAGGACAGCCAAGGGATGGAAGGATGACGAGGAAGTTGATAGTGATGATGATGATGATGATGACGAAGATGGAGATAACGAATAAGGATTTCTTTGTGGGCCCTTTCTTCTCCTATCAAAAGTGTAATTGGCGTTAAAACGTTCAGGAATAAATAGCAAATGTTACTTGAGGGATCCAGTTTAGTTGGGGGTAATCACTCGACGATGCCATCACCGGTGGCCACTAGCAGTGCCGCCGGCAACATGCTTGGGCAAGGGGGATCGACGCAGCAGTGTTAGTAGGGCACATCACCCATTCTCGCTCCTCATCCTTTCTCGTCCCCACCGCTTTTTTCGTCTACACCTGCTCAGCAGCTTCATTTTGCAGCTTTTGGTCTCACCAGATGAGCATTAAGGAAGTGTTAATCACGTATCTCAAGTTACTCTCTTTGCTTTCTCTATCCTTATCATTCGGGCGAAATGTTCGCCCAGTAAGGTCCCTATTCAGTCTATACACCATTCTTTGTTTTCTCCAAAACTTTCAGCAATGTAATCACTCCAGAACCAATCAAAAGTAATTATTTCCAAGCAATGCTCGTTTTGACCAATCGGTTCGCTCCGCAGTGCCTCACGTACTTTCTCATCGGTCCTTCTGCCCGTTGCTACTTCCGAGAAGAAAGACTTGATATCTCGAGAACATGTTTGGAACTCCTCGCAATCTTTGTCTTCAGCTTTGAAATCATTCATACGCTGAATGTATGGGGATGAGCGCGCTGATACAGCAATGTCTTCGGCTGTATTAAGGATAAGACTTTTAGAGTGACTACACTTACCGAGAGTGACACGGACAAATTCAGTGACTTTGTGTCTCTCGTTTCCTAACCGTTCTACTTTCCCCAACAGCGCCTCACATGCATGAGCTTCGTCGAATTCTGCGGCGGGTATGATTGCAAGAGGTGTTTCTTCGGGAAAGTCGTATCCAGGACCTTGCTGCAAAGTTATTGGAACCTTGACGTTGCCCGAGGCCATGATCACGTAAAAGGTGCCAGTCGCTCGGTCCTTGAAAGCGACGCGGGTAAGTTTCAGAAATGGACTCATTGCGTCAAGAGGATTCCTTTTGAGGCCATCTTGCCACTCTCTATGGTATACTATGAAGCCAACTGACTTGAACAGTAAGCCACTCGGGACGATTCGGCCTATCTTTGGGAACGTCATGTGGTATAGCCAATTAATGCCTGCCGTGTTCTCGATGAGACTCTTGGGCGCCCAGCGAAAACCAGGTCGCTGAAGTTTGGGATATCCGAGGGTTAATATACCAAACGGAATTCCGTATCTTTCGYCGATCCACGTCCATAGTTTGCACATACGATCTTCGCGTAGTCCGTCTTGATCTTCCACGTCCGCATTCTCGTTGGATAGAAGTTGATCCAGCGGGAATTCCGTGAGCAGACTGATACATATTGCTTCGTCCGCTGGGAAGGTTACAGTTCGATGCTGCAGCGCTTGATGGAGGATTATGAGATYAGCAAGACCCGGCGGATCCTGGGTAAGGCTGCTAAAGATGTCTTTTCGTGATGATCGAAACCTGTCTAGCCAGAGACGTTGATTGTGCAGATCCTTCCCCATGCCCTCAACTCTGGCATCCTGTCTGACTTCCTGGAACAGACGGTGATTCAGGGTGTCCGAGTTCTGTGGCTGGTCCTGGAATTGAAACCATAGATTCTTCGGCAACATGCCCTCTTGTAAGGTCCATAAACGTGTTGTCCAGCCAGAACAGAAAATCCATAAATGTGTTTCCCATGTAGGTCTTATACTCGAGTCTACAGACTGTAAGCCCGCATCAAGAACGAGGACGTGTTTCGCATTGGCGTAAGTCTCTCGTAAGCACATAATGGCTTTACTCTTAGCGGGTGAAGGCTCCCATGGGCAGCAGAGTGTATCTATCCAAATGTGCATCTCCTCATTATGTGATGGGGGGTTGATTGCCTTTCTCAGGTCATCTACCAACTGCCTGAGGCGAATAATCTGGCATGTTGGTAACGAATTTGCGGAGGGATTGCCCAAACCATCTGCCCAGACATGGGAGATGGCGATGTACTGCGTATCAGGTCTTGTCTCTATGACTTGGATGCTGGGCGAGTCTCCTTCACCGCTTATTTTCAGCACTGGCAAACCACCATCTACTCTGTCAAGAATGCTTCGGACTGCGTTGTCCATCTCAACATTTTCAAAAAATCTGCACTGGCAACCATTGGACCGATGTTTCGGCTGATAAGTTGATAAGTCGATCTGGTGCCACGTGCAGTACTTTTCGGTGCAACCTTCGTGATTTCGAGAAAGAAAGGTACGGTCCATCCTGCTGAGAGCGATCAAAGTTTGAAGATTGACGAACTTCGTTTTGATTGCGTGAAGCTCGCTTGGGCACCAGCCCGCCACTTTCATTTCTGATTTGATGGCATCATTCGGGAAGAAGCTGCTTTCCACTGGGGTAACGTCATATCCAAAACTTCCGTACTTTTGCGAAGTCGCGTGAAGTAACGACCTTCCAATCATATGAGCTGAGGAAAAGATAGAAAGTACGATTCTCCAATCAAACACGAAGCCATTCAAGCCAGTCAAGCCCCTTTCCATCAGCAGAGCGCATACTATGTCCCTGAAAATTCTCATACAGTCAGACAAGTGTTTGAGAATTGYACTAGCATGAAGCCGAGAATCAAGTCGCCTGCTMCACGCTTTTTCTAKCTTTAACTCAAGATGCTGAGTAGTGATATAGGTTCCGTCGGCCATTATGGAAACATAGTCTTCCGGATCAAAGTCTTCCACTAAGACTTCTTTTAGTAACCCAAAGAATAGCCATTGCTGGCAGAAGATCTGCAAATCTCTCATTGACGGCTGATTCAGATATATATAAGTACCTATCTGCCCCGTGAAGCTCACTGAGGGGTGTTGGTCGGGTATCAGCCATGGCTTTCCTTTGGTGCGAGGATAGATGAGAAACGAGCCTGGCTCCCCATCGTAGTACGGAGGGTTACAGATGCACGGTACTCTAATCTCCGATGAAGTAGATTTTATAGGCAGGAGATGATGTTCCATCATGAAAGGATCTACCTCGTCTAGGACACGGTGAACCTTGTGAAGGAAGTATCTTCGTAACGAAGCATACGAGAGATCACTTGCTAGTCTGCCAAAGCCCCGCCTTTTTCCCTAAACCGGCTAGGGTTAAGCGGAGCTCAGCTCCTCATACCGTATGCAGACATGAGGAACGCGGACGGCCAGCAACGGGCTTAGTCAGACGTTGAGTGATGGTTCACGAGGTTTCGTCAGTTATGCGACGATTCAGAAAATTCACTCGTTAAGAGCCATCCCGACTCAACATAGAGCAATTCGCGATAGGTTTGTAGCAACATATCGGGATTGATGGATTCTCTGGCATCCGATAGAGTTCTGCCATATCATACTCCGGCGTTGCTGAAATTTTCGAAGGTGCGGTTATTTTCAAAGGTGCGATTACTCGAGCAAAGCCACAAGCTACTATTACGACGCGATGAAATATACATCGCACCACTTAACTCGCCATCCAATCTTTGACTGCACTTAGAGTAAAACCAAATGTCCGTTATGTTGTAGCTTTTGTGAAGATCCTAGCGTTATATCCATAATTTGTGATACTAGAGTGCCTTAGACCATGAGGAAGCAAGTCTCTCAGCCAAAAAGTCCTCTTTGGATGAGTCCAGGTTGTATATGAATCGCCGTCGAGCCCGTGAATCGCTATGATATAGTTGCTTTTTTAGGGTGATTTCTCAAGGTTGCCGGTTTAAATTCTTACTCGAGCATAATAGGTTAATCGCCACATGGTTTATACAAGACATGTAGGTCCAGTATATCGGGCTGAGAACCTTATCATAGAAAGACAGTTTGAAAGACGTATGTTAGTAGATGGTACAGTGGACTRGTRAYGAGGAGGAATCACATTGATCTTGATTTGCGCAAAGCTAAGATTACATCTGTCGAACCCTAGCCCTAATACGATCCCAAACCCTAGAGCATGCCCCGGAGCTTGTGGGACCTACGGGGCCTTCTTAGCGGCCGTCTACGGGGACGCTGGTCCCTAAAGGACACAATTGGGCAATATTCTTCTAGGGGGGTTTATTTTAGGGCTAGAAATTTAGCATGCCAAGTCTCTTGGCAGAAATCAAGATTAATGGTGTCGTTCTCAGCAGGCCATTCGCTAACTCTATAGATCCCCTCATAGTTGACCTTTTAGGTGTACCTACTACAGAGTACCCAATTGATGCCAGATATATGGGGCTTAGGCAGCTAGTTTGCCATCCACCGCTAGGCCAATGCTGACAGCCAGATCGCCACTGAATGCTGGGCATATTAGGGCAGCAGCTACAAGCTGGATCGCTGCTTTACAAGATGTGAATATGACTAACCCGACTTGCTATATATCACAATACATGCCATCAACCAACCCTCACACGGTGATCGCGGCCGGTTTCACCACCTTCGCCGGGTCCATCTTCCCTTCCTAAAAATTGGTAACATTCTGCAGCGTTGTCTGCGCAATAGCCGCCAGGGCCTCTTGCGTAAAGAAAGCCTGATGTCCGGTGACAATAACATTTGGAAAGGTCAGCAGATGTTGAAACAAGTCATCTTTAATAACCTCATTCGAGAGATTCTTGAAAAACAAATCGCTCTCCTCCTCATACACATCCATTGCCAGCCCGCCCACATAACCGCTTTTGAGCGCATTAACTACCGCCTCAGTATCGATCAGCGCGCCGCGGCCGGTATTTATAAGCAAAAAGCCCGGCTTCGCCAAGGCTATGGTGTCTGCATTTATCAGATGCCGCGTTTGTGACATTAGGGGGCAATGCAGGCAGATGACATCGGCTCGGCGGATCAAGTCATCGAGCTCGACGTAGGGAATCCCCATCTGCTCGATCTTGGGGTCATGGTAAACGTCCGTAGCCAGGACAGTGCATCCAAACCCAAGCTTGAACGCCTTAGCAACGAGCGAGCCGATGCGGCCCGTCCCAACCACGCCAACAACCTTTCCATGCAGGTCATGTCCGACCAGCCCGTCTAGGGTAAAGTTATCTTCGCGCACGCGCACCCATGCGCGGCAGATCTTGCGGTCGAGTGCCAGCAGCAGCCCGACAGTGTATTCGGCGACAGCGTAGGGGGAGTAAGCTGGCACCCACACGACAGTGATACCGTAGGCCTCAGCGGCTTTGAGGTCCACATTGTTGAAACCGGCGGCGCGCAGGGCTATTAGCTTGGTTCCGGTCCTGCCGATTTCAGCCAACACGGTGGCGTCGAGGCGGTCGTTGACAAAGACGCAGACGGTGGAGAAGCCGGCGGCAAGGGCGACTGTGCTTGCGCTTAAGGTTTGCTCAAAGAACATAAGCTGGTATTTGAAGGAATCGTTGGCCTGCTGTAGATAGGCCTCGTCGTAGGGCTGTGTGCTGAAAACAGCAATTTTCATTATTACGATTTTCCGTCAAGACTATATAACGAGGCTGAGGACAGATCGATGGAAATGTGTGATAGAGAAATTATAGACTGATAGGAATTCTGATTCCACTGGGGAGATTGCGGCTTAGGGTGATTTATTAGACTCTCTTATAGTCAGCTTGCAGGGATCTCATTAGATATTATAGGTAGCTGAGGGTTAGGGGTAGCAGGCGCATACGCAGGGACTTAGCGAAAATGCGACGACGTTCACCCTAACTAAGTTGGGCGGATCGAAAAATTTTATATATGAAAAAGATGCGTATTTTCGCGCTGAGATAGAATCTAATCTTTTTATTAAATTATATAACTATATAATATTAATATAGATAGTTAAAGTTCTACTTATATTAATATATATAATCACGGAGGATTTTTATAGAGTTAGACTAATTAAACTAATAAAAGCTTATTAATACAAAAGATTTCTATATTTAGTTATTATATTAATAAGCTTCTAGATATTCTATTAATTTAATTAAGTTAACTTTATTAATAGGTTTAATAAATTTAATTAATCTATTATTTAGTTATAAATAAATAATAATAATATCTATTAATAATATATATAACTAAACTAGTAATTTATACTTAAGATTTATTATTATATTATTATATATACTACTATATTTTTTTATCTCTAATAAGTTTACTCTTTATATAGAATACTATTATTCTAGTCTATCCCTACCCTAAGTATATAATTATTAATATAGCTATCCTAATTAATATAATTATATAATAGAATTATTATAGTTATTTATTAAAGCTTTTTTATTACTTTATTTTCTTATTAACTAAGATTAAGTTCTTTAAGATATTAACCTTCTCCTTTATTTTATTTATAAGTAATATCTCTATTATAGTAATTAACTATAAATAAATAAATATAGATAATATTTTTATATAATAACTTAAATTAGCTAATATTTATATTAATAATAAGCTTCTACTCTTTACTATAAACTTATATTAGATTATATATATAGTTATAGATAAAGTAGCTACTATAATAATAAAYTAATATAAAAAGATAAGAATAATTAAGATAAGAAGATAAAAACCTATTAAAAAAGGGTATATAGTAATAGAAGTATAATATTTCTTAAGTTAAGCCTAGCCTATTTATTATAAAAGATTAATATAAACTAGAATATAATAAGACCTTATACCTCTACCTAATATTAATATTTAAAAGAATAGATAGATTATCCTTAATATTTTAATAATATAAGAAAATATTTAATATTTAGAGATTATAAGAAGGTAATTATTTACTATATATATACTTTACCTAATATTAATTAAGGCACTTTATAATCCTAAGAGGTATATAATATAAGAGCTCCACTATAATTATTATAGTATATTAGGTATTAATATAATATTAAGCTTAGTACTATATTAGATTTATATAGATTATATACTAATAATATAAGTAATACTAGCAGCTTATTTAGCTTATATATATAATAATATAGAGTTAGAAAAATTTATTAAGGTAGAAAGATAAAATATAGCCTTTATTATCTATAAACTATAATATAAGTATAGTAAATAGTAAATAGTAAAGATAGAATAATAAATATATTATAACTATTTTAAAAGTAAATAAATCTTACCTTATCTTATAAAACTATCTTTTTAATTTCTTATCTTCTTCTTTTTTTAACTATTCTTACTAGTCTTATCTTACTAATAATTTAACCTTATTAATTATATATAAGGGTAATTACTAAGTATTTTTACTAGTATTAAATCTATTAATATTATTAATAAGCTTAAATAATAGTAAAATATAATTAAAGTTAATAATAAAAGTATAACTAACTTAATATATTTAATAAGCTTTTAGGGATATTAGAGGATATCTTAAGTAACTTACTTTTAAGGATATTAAAGGACCTTTTAAGTAATTTATATTAATTCTTAGTTATATTATTAATCTAATTTATTCTATTATAACTAAAGTCCTAGTATAGAAAGTAAAGGCTATAACTAAAAATTTATATAATATTTATATTATACTACTCTTCCCTAACTTTATTATAAATTTAGAGGCGCTTAGAGTATATATTAGCTTAGATAATAATAATATAATAAGATTATATTTCTTTAAGAATATTAAGGTTAATAATTTAGAAGTATATACTATCTTTATAATTTTTATAGATAAAAAAAGGAATAACTTTAATATAGCTTATTCTTTAGCCTTATAAAAGTAAGTTTTAGTTATAATTTATAATCTTAATAACCTACTTACTTTTCTTAATAACTTATTATTATTACTAGATATAATCCCTACTTATAAATAAGATCTTTATATTTATATTATTAATATATACTAACTTATATAGAAGGACCTAAACTATTTTATAAAAGAAACTTATATTAATCTTAAGATTAAATATTATTATAATTATAAATTTAATAATAAATATGTTAATTATTCTATTTATATTAATAGATATTTTCTAGAGGATTAAAATTAGGCTTATTAACTTTTAAAGGTATATAAACAATCTATAAAGAATACTTAAAGTATTATATTATATATAATAGCTAGGAACATATTATATATTACTTTAGTTAATACTTTATATTACTAAAACATATTAAAGAAACTGTCAGCGGATAAGGAAAAATATAGGGTAAATATTATTAAGTAAGAGGATATTATTAGAATAAGTAATAGATCTAATCCTTTATCCCTACTATCCTTAAATAATATATACAGTATTATTACCTAGCTTTAAACGGCTCTAAGGTCTTATAAATTAAAAGAAGAAGATCTTGCAGCTAGTAAAAGGAGCTAAGTATTAAAAGGTTAATAATTTTATTACTATTAATAATATAGGGCCATACCTATAACTAAGATATTATAAATTATATTTATTTTTATTTAATATCTTATTAAGCCTTAATATTAAAGTAGGGTCTACTAAATAGGGTTAGGACCTAGCTAAATTTAAGGGATCTATATTAATAAGATAGCTATTAACCTCTCTTAATACTTAAAGCGTATAGATTAGACGTATTATATAATATAATAATATTAAATATAGTTATTATTAATTAATAAATATCTACTAATACTTTCCTTCTAATTTTTATATTCCTTTTATTTTATATTCTATTCTATAGGCTATATTTTATACTACCTCTTATATACTTCTTTATAGTTTATTTATTATAACCTATAAAGATTATATAGGTTATAATCCCTTATAAATAAATTAAGGTATAATACTAAGGTTCTAGGGCTAATTTCTAATTAAGGATTATCTTTAAGCGCTTTTAATTTTTATTTAATAATATTTCTATATTTTAATATAGTCTTCTATTCTATAATTATCTATAAATTATTAGAATCTTATTAGAGATCTTCCTACTACTTAAATACCTTACTAAGTTAAAACTTAGGGACTATCTTATTATTTACTAATATTTACTTATTAAGAGCTCTCTTATCAACGATCTTATAGATATTAAGTATAAGGTTTTCTTATTTATTTACCCTAACCTTAAACTACTTCTATTTATATTTAGTATCCTACCCTTTATAAATTATTTCTAATTATTAATACCTTTACTTAATAAAGGACTTCTATTCTTAGTTATTTAATATAATTATTTAGTTTTCTTATCTTACGCGTAAATCTACTAACTCTCTTATTAATATATAAAGCCTATAATTATTACTAGTAGCCCTACTTACTAGTAGTTAATTAAACTTAATATTAATCTATAAATTACCCATCTTAGCTATTTATTAAAATTATTAATAACTTTTATACCTAACCCTCTATTAATATAAGATAATATATTATTATTATTTATATAAAGACAACTTTACTTAGGCGCTGAGGAACCCTTAGACTTATTTATAATAAGATTTATAGGCCTATAAGCTTCTTATCCCTTCTAATAATAAATATTAGAGATTTTTACTAGTCTATATTTAGTCTTACTAAAATATTATACGCACGCTATATACGTCTAGATAATTAGGAATTTATTATATATATAGTAGCTATCTATAATAACCCTTATAATATATATTAAAAATATATCTAATTTTTAGGGTAGGTCAGCGTATAGGATCTTTAATAAATCCTTAATAATTATAAGTTATAGATTTAAGGGTATTATACCTAATATACTAAATAAGCTAAGACTTATATTATATCTTTAGGTTAAGGATATATATTAAGTTTATATTAAGGCTACTATTACTATAGGGTTTAATATTATTCATATATATACATATTATTAAGTCGGGCAGTATTAATAGAAGTTAGAAAGGTTTTATTAAGACTATAATAAGAAAGCCTTTTATTATAATTTAGAGAGTATAAAAGGCTAGTATTAAATTAAAACTATAAAATATTAATATAGTCTAGGGATTATAAGAGGTATAAATCTAATTATAATTATAAGATATTACGATTAAACTATAAGTATATAATAATAGATAGTAGACCCTATCTATAGATAATCTAAAATAAATTATTATCTACTATATTTTATAGTATATCTATCCCCCACTTATATTATTTAAATAATTAATATATAATTACTTCTTTTATTCTACTATTTAACTAAGCTTAATTATTTATAGCTTACTTAAATAAATTAAAAGCTTAGCTAGAATCTCCTACTTATAAAAGATTTATTAGTTTCTAGCTACCTTAATTACTACTACTAACCCTTATTTACTAAGCTGTAGAAATTTCTCTACTATTATTTATTATTCCTTAGTACTTATTTTTAATATCTTCTATTATAGAGGCTTAATACCTATTTTATTTAAGACCCCCTTAATTATAGGCTATCCTCCTACTACCGAGGAGTATAAAAGGATTAAAAAATATATATAATAATAATAATATCACGCGAAAAAGAGGGTAATCTTAAAATAAGAGACTAGTAAGGATAGCTTATTTATTTATATAACTTTAGTTCCTATTTAATAAGATTTTATATCTATATATTATACTCTAATAACTACCTTTTATTAAAGAAATTAAAATAACTCCTCTTATTTAACTATTAAGTTTAACCGCGGCTTATTATTATCTAATTTAAAGACTATAGTATTTAAATTATATATAGATTACTATAGGATAATAAGGGATCTTATTTTATCTATATACTTACTAGTCCTTATTATATAATTATTAGTTAATAGGCTCTAGGAGCTAATACTAAATTAGGATATAAACTTAAGAAATTATCTATTCTAAACTATAGCTAGCTAGCCTAGATTAACCTCTTAAAAAATATTTTTATTATTAATAATTCTAAGGGTTTCCTATCTTCCTACCTTTTTTTAGTTATCTTAAGTAATTAATTTTCTTATTATTCTTTTAATCTTTATTTCTATACGCTAAAATTATTACTTATATAATAATAAGACTATTATTATTACTATTATTATCTAATACTATTTATTTTCTAAAAGCTATATATTATTAATATAATACCTGCTCGCCTAAAATCTCAGGCTGAAAAGAAGGCCGGTGATGTTTATTAAGTTTAGTATTTTAGGTAAAAGTAAAAAGAGAAAAAAGAAGCTTTAAATTATAATAAAGATATTAAGGCTACTAGGTTAGCCTTAATAGTATTCTATTAATTTAAGACTAATAATATAGACTAGACTATTATAACCTTACCTTTTAATACTACTATTATATACTTAGTACCTTTATTATCTAATATAATATATAATTTAAAGCCGTTAACTATTAACCTAGTTAATAATAATTATAAAAATATTAATATATTTAACTATAATAATATTATAACTATATTTCTTTTAGTCCCTCTTTATCTACTAACTATTATTATATAATTAATAACTAAGCTTTTTAAAGAGCTAGATAATACTATCTAGAGTTTAGAATAATTAAACCTTATTATAAGGTTATCTTAGCGAGAAACCTATATATTATACTCTAGAAAATATAATTTATTATCTAAGAATAATAAGCTACTATTTAAGCTATATACTTATATATATAGACTTTAAATATACTCTATTAGCCGACGCTCTATCCTATTAAAAAATTTATAACTTATAGTCTACTTCCTATCTACCTTATTAGGGTATTTTAAATATCTATATTTATATATTATTTATAATACCGTCTACTTATACTACTAAATTAGTAGAGTCGCCTTATAGGTATTCTAAACAATAGTTATATATTAGCTATAAGTAGGTTTTAAGGGCAAATACTTAATCTATTACTAAACCCTTTAATACCTTATAAGAACTAACTATATTATATACTAACTAATTCAAGGACGATAATAACGACGACGGTAATAATAATAGTAATAATAATAACAATAATATTAATAATAATAATAATATTAAAGACTATAATCCTAATATTTTATAAGTTAATTATATAGTTAGTAAGGATATAATTATCTTAACTAAGGATAGGGTTACTTATATCTTAGATAATAGTAATAATATAAGTATTAATAACTTAGATAGTAATTATTTATAAGCTAGCCTAGTTATTACTAATAATAATACTAGTTTAACTAAGGCCGAAATAATACTATACGTAGTATAGACTTTCTTTTATAATTATAGTATATAGCTCTACCCTTATAATAAATTAAGACTAACTTATTAATTATTATATAGCTACTAAATTTAATTCTATATCTAATAAGTAATATTCTCTTGCTAGTTTAATTAAATATTAAAATAAATTCCTTCCTCCTTTTAATAATTTTATTAATTATAATCTTTAAACTTTTTTAGGTTACTATACTATCCTTCCTTAAAATAACTTTTATAATAATTATATTAATATTAACTAGTAATTACTTCTAATAGGCTCTTAAGAACTTACTAGCTTATCTTACCTAAACTTTACTAAATTAGAATCTATATTCTAGGAGAGGACCTAGACTTTAATAAATAAAATCTAATACTTTTAAAATATTAATAGTTTTCTAGCTTATATTATTATATTAGCTACCTATAAAAACAGCTTCTAACTAGCCTATAATCCCCCTTTTCTATAATAAATTATATAATCGCCTTAGGTTAAATTTAGGGGTTAGTCTTCTAATAAGATTAAATAACTCCAACTTAAATATAGTATTATTAATAGAGGTTTTAATTATAATACCTATATGCTATTCCTTTATATATCTTTTATTAATATAACCTATCTTATTAAAAGCTAGTAAGTTATATAGATTAATAATATTATCTATCCTTCTTTAAAGGCTAGTTATTTTAATAGTATCCTATAATACTACTTATAAAGCTTTTATAATGCCCTTTATAAAAACGCTGTTAAGACGGAAATTAATATGGCACGTAGTAGTTAACTTATTAATATTATATACCTAATTCCTACCTTAGCCCTAGTATAATTCTAGTCTAAAATATTATATTATATAAATAAGTATATCTTCTTTTATAAACCTATCTTAATAGTTTCTAGCTATAACTTGAAAGTATATATATAGTATAAGACTATTATTAAAGTATAAATAATATTCCTTAACTATCTTAATAACTATTATAATATACGTAAGGAAATCATACCTATATAGGAGATATAGTTAGACTTTAGTATTAAGGATATCCCTATTAATCTAAATTTAGCTAATAGTATTACTTTTCTTTATAAAAGTTTATACTTAAAATACTAGTAAAGCTATTTTTATAATTTATATATATAGGCCTCTTAAGTAAAGCTGTCTTAATTCTTATTTATATTAACTAAGGATGCGGCTATAATGTTAATAAAGTTAAATAAAGGTAATTAACTTTATAATAAGAATAATCTTACTTATTATAAGTTATATAACTTAAATAAGGATATATTTACTACTCTTATAAAAGAATATAGCTTCTTTAATAATTTTTATTTAGAAGTACTTAGTCTATCTAAATTTTACCTTAAATAATAGTTTACTATTAATTGCTAGGATAAGGCTATTAATATTAATAAAAAGAATTTTACTATATCTACTACCTATACTAAAGCCCAACTTATTAAGGCGTATAAAATAGTTAAGATTAGAGTCGCGGAAGCTCTTATTTCTATTAAATATAAATAAATAAGTTTTAAAGCTTAATAAAAATATTATATTAATTTACTTCTCTTCTATTAACTAACTCTAAATATAAATATTATTATATATAATTTCTAAGAAATACTACCTATATTACCTTTTTAAGAGTAATTCTAATTAATTATTTTATCTATTATATCTAATTTACTTTACGCGTCTACATACTTCTTAACCCCTAGGGATTATAATAATATTAGATAAAACTCCCTATAATTTAAAGAATATAAGAATATTAAATTTAATATCTAGTTATTACTTAATAACGTCTTTTTTATTAAGCTTAAAGATAACCTTACTAATATTATTATACCTAAGAAAGTAATCTTTCTAACTAACTTAGTTACCTACTTATCTATATACTACAGCTTTTAGATCCTTCTTATATAGGAGGTTAATAACTTTATTATTATATCTATAAATAAATAAATACTCTATCTTAAGATATTAACTTTTTAGTTAATTAAAGGTATTAAGGGGCTAGTAGTTATACTAGAATAAAAATAAATCCTTAATAAAATAATAGTTAATACTATAATACAAACCCTATAACTAAGTTTTTTAGGTATAAAACTAATAGTAAGATAAGCTCTTTAGCTATTATTATAAAGGCCTTAATATAAAATACTAGATAATAAGCTCACTATTAATTTATTAGCTAATAAGGACTAGTCTAATACTAATAACCCTATAATTAAAGAGGTTTTTAGGCTATAGTATTATAATATTTTCTAAGAATATAGTACTATTTAGCTACTATTTAATATAATTATATAAAAAGGTTTATCTCTTTTTACTTAGTCTATTCTTCCCTAATTAGTATTAGCTTAATAGGATAATACTTTTTAATATATCTTCTATACTACTACTAATATCTAGGATAAGCTGACTAGAACGTTAATAAAGGTATATTAATTCCGCGAATATATAAAGGAGGCCAGAGGCGATTAGTCTAAGACTAATAAAGAAACCCTACCCCTAGGAATAATAATACCTATATTTAATCTTAGAGCTGAGTTAGCTATCTAGATATATATATAAAAGGTYTTCTTAATTATTCTTACCTAGGCTATAGAGGGAATAAGGGATTATATAAAGAAATAATATATTAAACAGTATTATACTACTTAATTAATAAATAATAAGCTCTTAGGCCTAGAGAGGCTTAGTTATATACTTATTATATAACTATTAGAGGACGAATTACCCTTAGTTATATTTATTTATAATAGTTAAGTAAATACTTATTTTAAATCTTATACTACTAACTAATAGGTTAATCGCGTCTAGGAGCTCTTTACCTAAAATAATTATCCTAGTTATAAAATATAGGGTTAGAAGAATAAACCTTTTTACTAGTTTACTTATTAAATATATAGAATAATAGTATAAAAAATTAATATTTAGATAGCTAAGTAATTCCTTAATAAATTAATTATTATTATTTATTAGAGACTCCTTATTATTTTATAGTATAACTATAATAAATTATCTATTATATATAAGGTATTTAGTTATTATTCTAAATATATATAAGAGAAAATCTAGGAGTAAACTATAATTAAGTATACTTAGTAATTAGTTATATTAATTCTACTAGATAGTATAAATAACTACTATATAACTAAAAAGACTAGCTATAATAATAATATTTATACTATATATTAGTTAATCTCTAAGTATAGGCTACTTATATTAGACGCAATAAGTTACCTTTATAAAGAAGAGAGGCTAATTAATAATCCTAAATATATTAGATAGAATACTAGAATAGCGTAAACTAAAGCTTTTTACTATAAATTTAAAACTACCCTTAAGGATATAAATTTTAAAGGAGATTTAGAGAAGATAGATTAATCTATATTATTAAATAAAAACACTTACTATATATAATATATTTCAACTATAGTATATTAATATAAGAAATAGATACGCTAGTAATAATTACTTATATAGTCCCTAGACTATAAGCCTATAATTATAAGTTAATAAGAATTAAGTAAGTCTAAAATAATACTAGTCCTTAAATTATAATTTTAATAATAATAATAATCCCTACTATTAACTCTATTAAGGATAATGAGATCTATAATATATTCTATATCTAAGGTATTAATATCTATGTAGGATGCCTTTATATATATTTATATAAATAAGAGCTAATGTAATAATACCTAATAATAGTAATATTAAGAAAAAGTATTTAGTACTAATCTTTTAATACCTACTTATATTAAGATAATATTACTTGACCCTAAATATATTACTATATTTAATCGCCCTCCTAATTATCTAGAATTAATAGAATAATTATTATATTCCTTTCTACTACCTAATTATTATATTATACTAAGCCTATTTACTTCTAATCCAGCGCTTATATCTTAGCTAATATAATTAAATAATAATAGATAACCTACTTATTATTAATAGGTAGGTAGCCCCCCTAATATCTATAGAATATAATATCTTACTATAAAAGTAGATTATAAAATAAATTACTAGTATTAGGCTAGCTATTTTATATTATAAAGCTTACTTTCTTACTCTTATATTTTCTTTTATCTATAACTCTTACTTAATCTAATATTATTATGTTTCTTACTTATTACTTACCTTTTTTCGCTTATAATCTTAACGCTTTATAATTAATATTATCGCTAATAATAGATCAGCTAGGTTATAATTACTATTATTATTAGATATTAAGGTAAGGCTACAGTAAGGTAAGCTTTTAATTAATAGATAGTATACTAATTCCTTTTTTAAATAGGTCTATTTTTATAGTCCCTAGATTATAATAAGTAAGATAAAAGAAAAGATAACTAAAATAATTATATTAAATACTAAGATTTACCTAGGCTAAATAGATACCTAGATATAAAGTATAATACTTAATATATAAAAGGCTAATCTACTAGGGGTATACTTAGCTACTAAAGATATTAAAGCTAACTAGTAAGTTAGTGTATACTATATTAAATTTTTAAATATAGCAGTATATAAGAAGTAGTATTAAGAATTAAAAATAATAAGATAAGTTATTAAACCTTTTATAAAAAATTATAAATAATATTTTAAAGGGACTAAGATTATTTAAGTTAGGGTTAAACACTTATTTAACCTTACTAATAGTAAGGAGGCTTTTATATAACTAATAAAAACTATTTTTATTCCTAAAAACCTTAATAACCTAKACCTTATTAAGAGGGAACTTATAAATCGCGTGCTATAAACATAACTAATTAGTATATATAGGCTTATATAATATAACTTAATATATTTCTTTATTAAATTTAAGATAAAGGGTATAAGAGCTTACTAAAGGCTATTAAATAAATAGAATAAAGTTAAGCTATAAAGTTATATACTAAAAGATTAATACTAAGCCTATATAATACTAAAGACTAGGATTAGATAGGTATTAAAGTTAGTAAAAGATAAAACTACTATATAAAGATAAATAAAGATAAATAAAAAGCTACTTTATTTAATACTAAAATAAAAGGTTGCTTAGATTATAAAGTAGAATATTTTACCTCCTATATAAATACTTAGAGGCCCTATAAGGCCCTTATAATCTAGGGAGTATAATGCCCTAGTTAAGTATAATAATTTAGTTAATATAAAGTTACTTAAGAATATTAAGAAACTTAAGTCTCTAGATAAATAACTTACTAGTTATAAAAAATTTAATAAGTTAATAGATACCTAACTAATAATAATAGAATCTTTATAGAAGTTATATAATAAAGGTTATACTTACCTACGTCTATTAGTATTTATATAAGAAGACCTCTATAATTACTTAAAAAAGTCAGTTAAAATCTAATACCCTATTATAAATAATAAATATCCATTAGTCCTAACTATTAAGTAGGTTAATCAGATAATTAAAGATTTTCTAAGTACCCTTATTAATATATCTACCCTTAATAAGTATTTACTTTAAGACTATAATAAATAGATACTCTATAACAACGCTATTAATTAGATAGTAGCGGTAGAGATATACTAAAATAATATAGATACTATCCTTAATAAGTAAAAAATAAATAAGCTTTAAACATCCTATATAGAACTATAAAAAATATTAAACGCTATAAGTATAATATCCCCTACCTTTATAGAGGCTTACTTTAGACTTTATATAAACCTAATATAACTAATTCTTAAGATATTATAAGATACTTTACTTACTAATAGGACAGTAATAGTAACTTTTAAATATATTTTTAAATCTTAATAAATATAATTTCTAGCTTAGGCTAGACTTATAAAGGAATTTAAATTATATATATAACTACTAGCTAATAAAATAGGCTTAAGTAAAATAATTTTAATACTTTCTTATATGATATACGCCTATACTAAAGTAAAAGTTAAGTAGAAATTATTAGTAAAGGATACTAACATACCTAGGTCTCTAATATCTAAGAATAGTAAAAGGATAATTAAGTATCCTAATCCTATAAATAATACTAATTCTTTAAGTACCTTAAAGGGTAACTAGTTTCTCTCTAATAGCTAGGACGCTAGTCTGGAAGGTTAAGAATATATTATAACTAATTAAAAGATTATATTAATAGCCTAATATAGTATAATTATTATAAGTCTTAAAAATAGGTAATATAAGCCTACCCTTATTCTAATACCCTTATAAGTAATAAATATCTAGAAATATAAGATTTACTAGTACTTTCTTAATATAAAGGTTTAATATTTCTTCTAAAATCCTAATTACTTAATAGCTTCACGCGACCGCTCCTTTATACTAAGTAATATTATAGATAATTTACTATAATATCTTAACTTAGTACTAAACTTACTAGAAGCCCTATAATATATTATTATTACTAGCTACTTAACCTAGACTTACTAAACCTTATATAAGATAGACCTTAATACTAGTATCTAAATATACTTTATTTAAAATAATACTACTAAATATAATCTTAAGTATAAGGTTAATAACTATAACCTTAATACTAGTAACGAGAAGGTTATCCTAAAAGAAGAGGTAAAAAAGTAGATATCTCACTACCCTAATATATTTAGTTATATAATATACGATAAGACATAACGCCTTAAAAATCTATTTATATATAGTTATATATCTATTACTTATTTAAGGGTTTTAATCCTTAACTTTCTTATAGCTATCTTAATAATAAATTAGCTTATTAACCTTATTAGGTTCCTATACTTAATATAGAACCCTAAGTTCAATCTTAAAACTTTAAAAATAAAAGATAATAATAATAATAATAAGATTATAATCAGCTCGCCTAGTAATATTAATTAAGAATTTAAAAATATAAAAATTATATTTACTATAACGCCCTTATCCTCCCTAGATTATATAGGGCTATATTTATACTTTCTAAATCCTGCCTAATTCTTATTATTAATAAGTATACTAGGTAAGGATTAAATAAATCTTTAAATTACTTATTTAATCCTCTTTATTATCTTATAGATTATCTAGCTAAGATAGATATTAGCCTCTAGGATTAACTTAAGTAGAGATTATAAAGTCTTTATAATTAAAATAATTATTCCCTAAGCTATCTAGATATATATTAAGCTAGGAATAAATATTATTACTTAAAAACGTTACTATAATATCTATTATAAATATAAGCCCTTACTACCTAACCTAAGAGTAGATAATAATAAATAGGAAACTAACTTTATAAATATAAGTATATACCATTATCTATATTAGACTATTTAGGGTTAGGGTTAGGGTTAGGGTTAGGGTTAGGGTTAGGGTTAGGGTTAGGGTTAGGGTTAGGGTTAGGGTTAGGGTTAGGGTTAGGGTTAGGGTT
>KE598575.1:490051-528627 GCA_000444155.1 Cladonia macilenta KoLRI003786 | reverse complement strand
AACCCTAACCCTAACCCTAACCCTAACCCTAACCCTAACCCTAACCCTAACCCTAACCCTAACCCTAACCCTAACCCTAACCCTAACCCTAACCCTAACACCCTTTAAAATCTTATCTCTTCTTTTAGTTCTTATCCTTATATATATTATTATTTATATTAATTATAAAGATAACTATATTATTAAAGTCTTTTTTTTATTCTTTATAGTTTCTAAGCTATAAGGCTACTAAATAAGAGATATAGCTATAAATATAATTATAAATAAGAAATATAAATTAGTCCTAAAGGTATATAAAATATAATTAAAAGAAATTAAGATAAATAAAAGAAAAAATTAAGCTAAAGGGATTAAGAAGGGTTAGTAGATTTAATAAATAATATTTAATATATAATAAATATAGCTAAGCTTAACCTTCTTATAATTTAAGTATTTTAACTTTATTAAGCTTAACTAGGGGCGTTACTATTAATATATATTTATATAAATATAGTAGATACTTTATAACTTAAATCTTAATATTATACTAAAGTTAAATAAAGCTATAGAGGTATATTATTATATATATCTTATTAATAATCTTAGGCTAATAATACTTATATACTATTACTAATTAAGTCTTTTATAGGAATATTAATATATATTAACTACCTATTTAACTAATCTTTATTATTATATTAATAGTTTATAAATAATTAAGCTTACCTATCTTAGATCTTTACTTAATATATTTAAGTTTTTTAATAATAGCTTCCCTAATAGAGCTTTTTAAATAATAAGGAAAGAATATTAGATCTATATCTATATAAAAAATAAAAGTAGTAGGGTAGGTATATTAGCTATTACTAAGATATATAAATATAATATAATACTATTAAGTTAGGTAGATCTTATTTTAATTTAATAAAAAAATAAGTAAAATCTTAATACCTTATAAACCTTTATAATAGTATAGTACTATACCTATACTAAGTTACTATTATTAAGGCTAATACTACTAACATTCTATAGTTAATAGGTAGAAGATAAGAAGATAGAATATATTATATATTATATAATAAATTAATTAACTAATTACTAATAGGCACCTCTATATAGTAATAAATAGGAAGGATTTATAATTATTAGTAATATTATTTCTTATACTACCTAGAATATATTAATACTAAGTATAATATATTTATTAGGTTTAGCTTAGAAAGGAATTAATATTAGTATAAACTTATATAAATATTTTATATATTTTATCTAAGCTTTTTTTTATAGCTTAAGTAATTTAATTTAAATTTACTTTTATATTAATATTAATACTACTTTTTAGCGCTTAGTAGCCTTTAGCTAAAATTTAAAAATAATAACTAATATAATTAATGAAAAAGGTAGAAACTTATTAATATATTAACTTAATAGTATATTAATAGCTAATATAATTAATAAAGAGAATAAAAACCTATTAATATATTAACTTAGTAATATATTAATAGGTTTTTATATATTTAATTAATAAAACTTATAAGTACTTCTAAAAAATAAGAATATTAAAAGTTTTAGATATATATATTATTATATCTTTATACCCTAAATAAATAATTAAATTTAAATATTAAATTTAGAATCGCCGTGAAAATATATATCTTTTATATATATGAAGTTTTGTTATTTAAGGGGGTTATATAGGCTAGTTATATTATAGATTTTCTTTAAGTCCTATCTATAACCCCTCTAACTCTAACCCTGACTCATAGATATTAAATAGATAGAATAATCTCTTATATAATTCTTACTTTAGCTATAAATAGAGAGTAAGGCTTTTTTTTTTAATTTTTTTTTCTTTTTAATTTTTTAGTTTTTAACTACTCTTAGCTCTTTCTAGCCTAGCTTAGCTATCTTATCTTAAAAAAAGCTTAGTTAAATTAACCTTAAAGTTTTACTAACCTAGATTACTATAAAAGAATTATTATAAATAAATACTAGTTTTTTAAGGTAGATCTAGTTTAGAATCTCTTAAAGTTTTACCTTTTTTTCTAGGATTTTTCTAGCTATGAATATTTATAAAATGATTTTAAATACTAATCTTATTTTAGGTATAATAGGAATATTCTTAGTAGCTAAAATTATCTAAATAAAGGTTAAGATCTAGAAAGAAATAAGGGAAAGAGCTAAATATTTCTACTTTTTTAACCTCTTCCCTATTTTAAACTAGTATAAGATGGTTTTTTAGTTTTAGAAGTATCCTAGATTATTTTACTTTAGAGATTTAATAAGAGGTTCTTTAAAAGTAATAATCTATTCCTTTTAATAATATTAAATACTTATAAAGCTTATAAGCTAAAAAACTAATAATATCTAAAATAATAATATAATCTATCCTATTATAAAGGTAAGATCTTATTTCCTATATAAGAATTTAATTAGAATAGCTAAGGTTAATAATTTATTAAAATATTAAGAAAAGATAATAAGGAAGGATAAATAAAATATGACTATATTTCATTTATCTCTAGTAGATAGAATTTCTAGGTAGAGATAAGAATATAATAAAGATATTAAGGATATAAATCTAATCTTAAGGTTTAGGTTTTAATAAAGAAGTTAAAGATTTACTTTTAAAACTAAACATATTTAGAAATTTAGCTAGGATCCTAATAAGCTTAAAAGAGTTTAGCCTAATACTAATTTTTTTTTATTTAAACTATTTTAAACTATCTAAAATAGTTGATAACTCTAAGGGTTTTCTAAGATTTTTAAGTAAGATTATTAAAAGTAAGCTAAATAATTTTAAGTAGTAAAGTATTTAGTAGCTTTACTAACTTTAATAGGTTTAGCCTATCTAGGCTACTTAAATAATAAGCTTATTAAGTCCTTTTAAGCTAAGGGCTAAAGTTATTATATTAATTTTACTAGATTTTTTAAATTTTAGTTTTTTAGAAATTCTAGAAGTTTTAATCTAAAGAGGTTTAATTAATATCCTATTAAAAAATATCTATAATATATTAGTAATTAATAGATATAATAGTCTCTTATATAATCCTTATCCTAGTTATATATAAAAAGTAAGTTTTTTTTTTAATCTTAGTTTCTCTTCTTTATTTTCTAGCTTTTAAATATTTCTAGCTCTTTCTAGCCTAGCCTAAGGTTAGGGTCTAGCTTAAAATCCTTTAAAATTCTATTCTTCTTCCTAAGATTTCTTTAGCTATAAATATTTAAATAGTAATCTTTAATACTTTAAATATTTTAAGTATAATAGGAGTATTCTTAATAACCTAAATTATTTAAATAAAAGATAAGATCTAGAAAGAAATAAGAAAAAGAGTTAAATATTTTTATTTTCCTAACTCCTTCCCTATCTTAGATTAGTATAGGATAGATAAATAACTTTAAAAGTATTTTAAATTATTTATTTTTAAGGAATTTATAAAGTAATTTTTAAAAGTAGTAATCTATACATTTAAATAAAACTAAATAATTATAAAGTTCATAAGCTTTAAAACTAATATTACTTAAAATAATAATATAATTTATCTAATTAAAAAGGCAGTAGCTTATTTTCTATATAAGAATTTAATTAGAATAGCTAAGGTTAATAATTTATTAAAATATTAAGGGAAGAAGGTAAGGAAGAGTTAATAACTAATAAATATACTTAGTTTAGTTATTAATTAAGTAAGTATTATTTAAAGTTATTTTAGTTAGCTAATAAATAGTTAATAATTATTATATAAGTCTTTAACTAATATTTTAACTAAGTATCTACTTATAGAAAGGAAATAAGATAATTAAATATAATATTTAAAAACATAATATTTAGTAGTATAATAATTACTATTAATAAATTAAAATATAACTATTATATATATTTTATTTATTTTTATCTAGGATAGAATATATATTTTAGTAGTAAGAATTCTAAGTAAAAAGTTAAGTTTTTTATTACTAGTCTATTTTAGATATTTTTAAAATATTTTATAGCCTTAATTTAGTAGATTCTAAATTAAGTCTTACTTTAAATTTTACTTGTATATTAAGGTAGGGGTAAGACTTAGAAGAGATAACTTTTTTAATAATTAATTATTTACTTAAGATTTCAATATTAAAAAAAATCTATATTTTAATATTTTTTTAAAAAATAACTCTGAGAAGGATTTAAGAGGTTAGAGTATTAAATTATAATATTAAGCTAGTACTTTCTAAATCTAGTGTAAATTTTAAAAGAGCTTATAAAAAAAACTAGATTCTATTTAAAAAACTAAAATTAAATAGAATCTGACTAGATTTTTAGTATAGAATAAATAGAAAGTAATTACTTTCTATTTATCTCTAGTAGATAGAGCTAACTACTACTATTATTATTAAAGTTACTAAACCCTATAACCGCCGCTTAACCTTAACTGATTTTGTCTCTACTATCTATCTACGATATACCTAGGAAGTACCTTGCCATCGAAGATCTATTCCGTATGTTTGGGCGATCCTCCGCTCTATCCGCCGTTCCTACCATCACCACCGCCTCTAAGTACACGCCTATCAGGCATCGAGGCGCAGCTTGGCTGGAAATGGGGACGGAAGCACTCAATAACTAAAACGTTATAACAGACAAAACCAACGGCTAAAATGTCCTCCTATCGCCAGAATACCGATGTCGTACAGGTAGGTAAGGCCGTGCATCAGCTAACGTAAGTTAATAAGAATTCAATACCTTCTTATATACGTTAATATAATAATCTAAGAAGAATCATCCAAGTCATCCGAATCATCCGAATCATCTGAAAAAAAACCTGTAGATGCGAATCCTCCCCTCGCATAGTCTAAGTAGTTATTATAATTCGACACGGGCCTGGTCTGCTGTGCGTTGACATCCCTCGTTGGCGTCTGACAATATCTCAGGTTGGCCGCCAATTTATGATCCAAACAGAGTCTATTATTCCAACACGTGTATCCCTTGTCGCAAATGCCAGGTGCATTCTTTGAGCAGATTTTTATGCATTGCCTTTGCCCCTGGCGAACGCCTTTGGCGGAGCAAAAGGGGATTTTTCTACAGGCGTAGCCGCTATAGGTGCAGGCGGAGCAGGTATCGTCGTCGCTGAGGTCGCCGTCGTGGATAAAAGTGCTGAGGTGGGGAGGGGAGCCAGTATTCGGGACGGAGCGCGCGGCAAGATCCTGCGGAAAATTGGTCGAGTCGCGCTTGGGGTGTTGGATGCCTTTGAGTATGAGGCCCGCGATGCCGCCTGGGGTGGTTGGGGTTGGGATCTCAGTTGGTTTCGGGGTCGGGCTGGTCTGATTCGTGTTGGCGACTGGGCTGGTTAGGTTGGCGGCGCCATTGATGCAGAGCTCTGGGTTTCTGAAGAAGGCGTCAATGACATAGTTCCAGAGGTTTTCAAAGTTGTAGACCGTCCACGTAGTGTAGAAGATCCTGCAGTCGGCCGCTTCGTAGCCAAATTGTAGTGGGAAGTCCTCACCCTCTCGGATTGCGTCTTTGAGGTTGAGTCGAGCGTAGTTGATATAAAAATCGATAAGGCTACTGTCTCGCGGAAGTGGAGTGATACTGGAGTTAAGGATTTGTGCCACGTTAAAATCCGTGTCCAGATCGACGTTGTAGTATGATTGTGCACCACGGCTACCGCCGGCGAATTGCATCGGTCCAAGCTCAGGCCTTCCACCAGCGACTACAGTACGCGCACCGCCTTGATGATGCATGAGCTCGACGAAAGTGCCGCAGGATGAGGAACAAAAAGCGTCGGAAAGTAGGATGATCTGGTCCGCGGCGAATGGTTCGGGAGACGTTGCGGAGCGGTCACCGTAGCCGTAGATTACGATTCCGGAGAGGGTACCCGATTCATCAGAGGCATTTTCGTCAAAGATGATGCTTGAGAAGTTATCGCGCTGGACAGTGGTGAAAAGATCCCCATGATCCGGATGAGGTCCGAAGAATTCGGGCCAAGAAGTGAAATTTGCGCCCGTCGCGGCGTTGAGATAAACGGGTGCAACCCACACATCTGCAGACAATGCGTCGTAAAAGGACTCGTTCATCTGCTGGGTGTTGTAGTAGGTCGTGAAGGTATTGCCGATCGCGTCTGCGAAACCATTGGCCCGAAGCCGGCCTGCATTGAGTGCGTCGATTGAAGGGAAAAATTGCTTGAAAGCATCGACTGCCAAGATATCACTACCCCCTGTGTTTCTTTGTAGATCGATGATGACCCTAGTGAGACCTGCTGCTTTGGTGCGGCTTATAAATTCGCCTATGGTGGTAGAGAAGGACACGACCGCTTCACCCGTAACTTCGAAACTCGGGATACTGAGGACGGCCGTGATACCGTCATCGAGGAAATAGCCTGTTATAGAACCTCCATTGGCCAGACCAAGGTTTGGTTGGGCAACTATTGGGTTGGAAGGAAATGGTGCGTATGACCAGGAGGAAGGGGTAGCTGATGCACTTGGTGTTGGTGTGGGCGTGTTGGTGGAAGTGTCGTGTGGTGAAGAGTCTAGCGAAGAAGTCGCTGCAGCGGCGACAGCAGATGTAGCAGCTGCAGACAGATCTGTTGTAGCGGCGGCTGATACATCTGTTGGTGGGATGCCAAGAACAAAGTAATCGTAGAGGTCCTGGCCGGAAGACAACGCAGGTGTCTGTGAATCGACATTGTCAGTGTATCCCGCAAGCCAGGGTCGATCGTCAGGGGTGGTTCCATTTTCAAAGGTGAAGGAGATGTTGGCACCAGGATAGAATATTGTTGAGCCCTCAAATGCACTCAGTTGGGTCATGACATCACCTGCAGGATTTGACATGAGCTGATTCCAGTCAGCATTGGGTTCGATGGCGCCTGCGGCATTTGTTGCGGCGAATCGAGTCAAATACTCGATTACATCTTGGCCATTGATGCTGGACACGGGCGAGGGAGTCCATGTTACGTTATTTTGCGCAGCTTCGATCAAGTCATCCGGGACGTAGATTTTCGGAAGTTCGAGGCCGTTTGAAGATGCGGAAACGATCCTGAGCGGGCTTCCAAAAGTGAAGATACTGAGAACCCCGGCGGAGAGGGAGACGTGAGTATCGTGGATGGCGTAGATGATAGTCTGCAACGCCACCTCGAAGTCGTATTCAGTCTTGAAAGCTCCCACCTGCACCTGATCCTCGAGAGCATCGAGACTGGCCAAGACGTCAATACTTGGCTGCTGATAGCTTGGGGGTGGATCTTTTAGGTATGTGAGTGTGCTCTGAAATTGGAGGAAGTCCCTGTAGTAGGCGACGAGTCCGCTGGCAACGGTGGCGTTGAAGGGCGCAGTGATTAGGCAATCATATACATCGCTAGCAAGAAAGAGAACATGACCTGAACTAAATATCTGATGACAAGGCGTGTCTGTGGATTCAGCTTGGCGTGAAAAGACTCTAGGATATGCTTCAACTGGAAGGAAAGGCGCAAGGAATGCGGCAGCCCGTAAAAGGAAAATTGGAAGAAACATTGTCAAGAGATGAAATTATTCGAAAAGAAGCAAAGGCAGCGCAATGAAAGCGCGATGGAAAGATGAAAAGAAGGACTGTAGAAGTAGACTAATGAATGAGGAAACGGGATGAGGGACAGCGTGAGATTGTGGCAAGGTACATAGGGAATTAATAGCAACAGTAGGACTGTGGGTTGGTAGGTCCATGGTCCAATAAGACGCCATGCTATCAGCGTTGTTTCATTGATATGCGACACACGAGACACATGTCTGCAGCACTATTTGTGTATGCACAAAGGTTTCAAACAAGGATTTGGTGTGGTGGACAATAGGTGTAGTGTTGTAGTAGACATGCAAGTTTGGATGCGATTGGGTTGCGCAGGGGTGATTTTTTTTAAATTTTACAATTATATTCTTGCGCGCCAAGGACTTGAGACCTTTTTGCAAACGCCAATAAATGGGGCGCGATGCATTATGCAGAGTAGTTACACTAGCCGCAGTTTCATAGCCCCTTGTCACCATGTCAGCCCCCACCCCAACGGCTCAGCTGGTCCTACCTCCTCATTTAGCCCATCGATATCCTAATCATCGAAACAAGCTGTCGTTCTGCACAAGACAAACTCCTTGAGCTCAAGTTCACCAAGTCTTATTCAGGGATCCAAATAAGCAGCCTACTCTACGGCGACACTACATTCTTCAACCTTGAGCTGTTCACTTCCGAGTTCGCTTTGGTCATTGAGATGGAGGCAGTTATAGGATTAATTGCCTCGGTGGAGACACTACTGCATATAGCTCGAAAGCTGGAGGGATACTGTCGCGACTGCTACTCCGCCCCACAACAGCAGGCCGAACTACGCGATACTCTTGTCAATTTTAGGATCAACTTAGAAATTATGCACCCGCACATAAAAAGAGCTTTCGAAAATCCAAACGATGAACGTTTCGAAGCTCTAAGAACAGTAGTCAAGTCTCCAACGGTGCACGACTCATCAGGTGTGAAACTTGGACGCATAGTGAACGACATGAAGAGAATTGAAGATAAACTGAAATCTTTATCAGAGCATAGCACCAAATCCAAAATTCAACGACTCTGGTGGCACCACGACAAGAAAAGCTTCCAGGATACCATCAGTAAGATCAAAGGATCGATCAAACAGGTAGAATCTATCCTCGTCTACTACAACATCGACATTGCCCGTGGTATCGACGATGCTTTAAAGAAGGCGCTCAAAGGCCAAACAACACAATACCAAGCGATAGAATCGCTCAGGTTCGAGGGACAGCGTGCAGCTAGGGTTAGGGAACATGAGTTCAAGGAGAGGAAAAGAGCTACAATCATCGGCTGGCTGTCTCCACTCACTTTCCAAAAACGGCAGTCCGAACTCTACAACCAGTGCACACAGCAGAATTTTTCCATTCCGAGCTTACTGGAGTCCCCTGAATTTGCAGCGTGGGCCTCTGGACGTCCTTGGAGGCTTCGATGTGACGGCGAGCCAGGT
Source organism: Cladonia macilenta KoLRI003786 (assembly GCA_000444155.1). Lineage (NCBI taxonomy): Eukaryota > Fungi > Ascomycota > Lecanoromycetes > Lecanorales > Cladoniaceae > Cladonia > Cladonia macilenta. The sequence goes on along the minus strand of KE598575.1, from coordinate 519,694 downwards.
GCTGGCAAAACCTTCGTCTGCGCTTTAGCCGTCGAGCGCCTCAAAACAATCTTTAAGGGTCAAGATGTACCCGTTCTCTGTATATATCTGGACTACAAAGAATCAAGGGTTCAAACTCTTAGTAACCTGATTAGCAGCCTACTGAAGCAGTTGCTCCAACATACAGATACCGAATTCAAATCTCCGGCAGCTAAGAGGCTCTTCTCGGGTGTTGAAAATGAATCGCGCCCCACGCTTGAAGCGTTTTATGAAGCTTTCCTAGCCGAGATTCGCCATCATGAGAGGTGGGCAGTTCTCGTGTACGTACGTCTAACTTGGACTGTGCTAACATTGGCGTTCGAAAAACACAGGGTCATGATAGTAGTAGATGCTTATGATGAGGCACCTCTAGCTGTCCAGACTAGACTCGCGGACCGACTCGAGAGACTGCCTACGGAGAAAGTAAGCTTGATGGTCACGTTGCGCCCTACTGTAGCCGAAGAGAGTCCAAGAAAATTTTGCGACATCTGTGGTCGCGGCAAACCTACTAAGGACAGTCCACCCCTGAAGCTCTATCATCGCTGCGAGATTTGCGACATTGACATTTGTTCGGAATGCAGGGCAAAAGATATATATTGCGAAGATCGAGAACATACACTCGAAGAACCAGATGAGGTGAGGATGCGCATAGAGCCTTCTCAGGATGACATCAGGAAATACGTCGACAAAGAGCTGGAAACAGAGCTCCGGCTAGGAAAGTCGAAGCACAATAATAGTACCATGACCAAGTCCTCTTTTGGTACAACACGGCTTGGGCGCATCTGTCAAAGGCGGCCAGACTTGAAAGGAAGGATTATTGACGCTGTTGTTTGGAAGGCCGACGGTATGTTCACATTGGCTGGCCTTTACATGCAAACCTTGAAAGCATGTATAAACGAAGAGCAGGTCGAAGACGCTTTAGATGATCCTCCAAACGGCTACGACGGGTTCTATGAGCGCAGCATGCTGCGAATCACCGAAGAGTCTGAAAATTCTCGTGATTCAGCCTTGGCACGAAAAACGCTCGAGTGGGTCGTCCACGCCTACAGACATCTTAGTCTCGAAGAACTTAGGGATGCGCTGGCGGTCGACCTGAACAAAGCAGGGTTCAGAAAAACTGCCAGGCCCGACAAGGCGACGATCCTTGAAGCCACCGCTGGGATGATAATGATAGATCAGGATGAGAAAAGCGTGAGACTCAATCATCGCACAGCGCAAGAATACTTTGACAAAAGCCGCGATCGTTGGTTTGCAACTGCGTCGGCCAGTCTGACGCGCGTTTCATTACACTACATGAGTCTCGGAGAGCTTACCAAGCCTTGTGGAGGCATTAACGAGGACAAGCATTTTGACGCCAGAAGAAAATCTTACCCCCTCCTCGACTATGCCTACCCATATTGGGGAGACCACGCACGTGAAGCCGGACTGCATTCAGAGACACAAGCAGCAATTTTGCAATATGTCCAGGACCCTGACAAGATTGCAGCGTGGACGCAAGCCGCCTAGTACCTCCGTTCCGCAGAGCGTGCTGAATGGGACATCCGTAAAGGTGCCAACGCACTGCATGTCTACGCTTGGTTTGGTTTAACAAATGTTGTTTCAAGGCTGCTAGAAGAAGGTTTGGAAATCAACGCTGCGGATCCAACCTACAAGCAGACTCCATTGATGTATGCTTGCAGACGGGGACAGAGCGCAACGGTGGCCAAGTTGCTCGAAAGTGGCGCGGAGATCAATCACTACAGCCAAAGGGACATTGTTGCCTTATTCGAGGCCATTGACAGCGGTGCAATTGGGCCCGTTAATTTGCTTCTATCAAACAGATATCTGGATGTGAACGCAAGACATCGAAGTTACTATAACCGTACAGCTTTGATGCTAGCAGCACAAGGTGGTATGCTAGAAATTGTCGACGCCCTACTACACCGGCCAGGTTCGAAATTAGACGAGAAAGATCTGGATGGTAACCTTTAGAATGTGATGATTGCAATTGCAATAGTCAAATGTAGAGGATTGAGTAGTTGATTGTAGAAGTAATAGAGGTCTACTATTCTAAAATTTATATAGGGGAAGCTGGAGAGATCTTACCCAATTAGGTTAGTAGTTACCTCTTTAAGTTAGTAACCCTAACCTTAACCTAGCCCTAACTATACTTTATAGATTTAGGAGTTCTAATTTCTAATATTTTTATTTAGAATAATAATAATTATCTACTATCTATAATAATATCCTACTATTTAATACCCCTTAGTACTAGTCTAAGTATAGATTTATATAGGATAAAGAGTTAAGGACTTAACAGCTTTATTAAGCTATTAGTAAATATATCTTATATTCTAATATATTTTATTTTTAAATTGCTTATTTCTACTACTAGTTCTTATATAAAATAATATTTATTTTTAATATATTTTATCCTAGAATAATTAATAGGGTTCTTARCTATCTTTAAKRYTAATTAGTTATYTCTTAGTAGCCTAGTTAGCTTTATATCTCCTTTATTATATCTTAATTCCTTAAGTAACTAAGATAGGAATAGGGCTTTTTTTATAATATTTAATTAAGTAATATATTTAGCTTTTATAGTAAATAATATATAGAGGTCTTATTATTTACTTAACTAGCTAATTAGGCTATTCTATACTTAATAAATATAGCCTAATATAGTTTTAGATATATTTTTATAATTTATCTAAAATAAATTTATTTATTTAATAAATTTATTTTCTAAGTTTATATCTTAACTAATATTTATTAGTTTAAAGTATAAATTATAGTTTAATATTCTAGCTAGGTATCTTATAATATATTTAATAATATTAAGATATTTTAGAGTAGGATTAATAAACTATCTTTTATATTTTTTAATTATATATATAAGATCTAGCTAAGTTATAATAACTAACTATTATAATACTCCTACTAATAATTAGTAGATAGTAATATCTTCTTTTAATATTAAAAACCTCTTAGGGGTAGTTCTTAGCTTAAGTCTAGACTCTATAAGAATTAAGGGAATATTATAGTCTAATAATCTTAATTAGTTAATAAGTTACTTTAAAAACTTTATTTAATTTACTTATATTATCTAATTTTCTTTATTACGGGTTGTTAATATACTTAAGTAATAGGATATATTATTTAAATATTTTATTTAAAATCTTATATCTAAATTGGCTTTAAGCTCTAATATTAAAAATTTTAATAAATTAAGTATTAAAATATTATTAATATAGATACTAATAATTACTCCGCTATTATATATAAAAATAGAGTGGTCTTTATAGAGATATTTAAAACTAATAATTTTAAGGAATTTCTTTAAAGTTTTATACTACTTATAAGGGGACTGCTTTAGGCTGTATAGGGCTTTAAGTAGATAATATCTATATTAAGAATTATTATTAATAAAGTTATAAGGCTACTCTATATAAATAATTTCTTTTAAAAGGGCTTTAAGGAAGGTAGTAATAATATTACTATATTTTATCTTATAATTATACTTAATCTCTAGGGCTAGAAGGATTCTTTAATTTATAAATTTAATAATATTTAAATATATCTTATTATAATTAACTTCTTCTTTTTAATAATAATCTTTAATTATTTATCTTATCTTATAGTAGGCTATCTTTTCTTTAATATTAATCTTATAAATAAGAACTTAGTAGCTAGGTAATATATATTTACTTTTTAGTATTAAACTTAGATCCTCCTATATATTATTATCTTTAAAAGATTTAAGCTTATTTTTAAAAGCTTATTTCTATTTTTTTTTATTTAGGCTATAAAGGGCTTCTTTAATACCTATAGAAATAGTAGGAGGTAATTTAATATTAATAAATAAAGTCTTAGTATTAAAGTAGTTCTAGGTATAAAGTCTTACTAGCGTAATATAGTTAATATAGAACTAATTCCTTATTCTTAACTCCCTAATTTTAAGGTTTTAGAATAGAGGATTATTTAAGTACTTAAAATTATCTTAATTATTTATAATACTTATATATATATCCTYYTYTTAYAAATTTTCGCGATTATCTAAATTCTGATTGAAATTTAGTAGTAGGATATTAACTTTAATTATTARAATARGTATATCTAGTTCCTTTATAAAATTAGGTAAGGGATTATCTATATTAATATTAACTCCTAAACTATTAATATTTTTGCTGATTTTTTTATTAGGAGTAAAGAACTCTTATAAATCTTTATTTTTAATATCCCCTTCTTTTTTATTAATAGAAGAATTATTTTTTTATTTAATCTAGGCTAAAATTAAGACCTATTTATTAATAATATTTTAAAGATAATATTAATTATTCTATTTATATTCTAAAAGTTTATACTTTATAAATCTTCTATTAAGCTTACCCTATTTAGGGTTATTATTATATATATATATAATATATTTAAAGGGATAAATATATCTAAGCTTTATCTTTCTTTTTATTTATACCTCTTTAGGAGTAGTACTCTTATTAAATATTAATAATAACTTATTCTTTAAATAAATTATTATATTTATAATCTTTCTTTATATTATTTAAGGGAACCTATTATTATTTAGGATAGCCTTAATATATCTAAATAAAGTTTAAAATATCCGCTTAGAAACTATATTCTAATTAAGGATATAGACTATAAATAATATCTATATTATACTCTTTTCTTTTAAAATTTCCTTTATTACTATATAAATTTATTTAATATTAGACTTAAAGAATTTAACTAGGTAGCCCTAATTAGCTAGTATAGTAAAAAAATCTTTATAAATATTTAAAACCTTTAACTTTTTCTTAATTAGAAAGATCTACGTCTTATTAATAATATTATTAATAAATAATAAGATATATTTATAACTTTTTAAGGTTTCTTTAATATTTCTACTATTAATAAAGTTAGAGTATATAAGAGCTCTAGGCTCTATTTCTTATTATATAAAGTCTTATTAATAAGGGATATAATAATATTTCTTTATCTACTTTTTAAATAAGTAATCCTTATATTACTTATACTTAAATTCTAACTTTTAAAGTTTATTAGATATTTCCTTATTTATACCTTCTATAATTTTAGTAAGACGCTTTATATTAGCTAGACTTAAGTAACTAAGATAATAATATTATTAATCTTATAAAGTATAATTTGCTTCTAGGATTTTTGATAACTATATTATTATAAGTAGTTATTAATAATTAAGGTTTAATAACTAGATTATATTATACTATTTTCCTCTTATAACTAATTCTCTTAAATATTCTGAAAAAATATTAAAATTTTCTTTATTTACTACTAAGCGGCATCCTTTATTTAAGATATAAGTAATTAATATAAGATTATAACTTATTACTAGTATATATTATATATTAGTAAGCTTAATCTAAGTAACCCTATTATTATTAAGAAGTATTATAAGATTAATAATATTTTAGYTAAGTACYTAAAGCTTTTAATTATTTATACCTTTAATAGATCCTAAAGATTTAGTATAATCTAAAAATTTTAAGTAATCCTATAATATATATATATTAGARGTAGAGTCTATATAGATTATATCTTCTTTAATATTATTAAATCTAAGATAATTAATCCTAGTATTAATAACTTTAAAAGTATAGGTAATAGTAATAGCCTTAACTAAAATAATTAAAAAAGTAAAATCCTTTTTTTTTTTAATTTTTTAATAGAGAGCTCTTCTTTCTAAGCTTTTTAATTAAATAAATAAAGCTTTTTAACTAGATAAAAATATTTATCTTTTTTATAACCTTTACTATTATAATACTAATATTTTAAGTTTTTATTTTCCTTTTTCTTTTTCTCTTTTATAGTCTTTTCTTTATTAGCCTTTTCTTACTAGCTAAACCTAGTTATAAAGACCTTAGTTAAATCCTTTAAGAATTTAACCCTATTATTATACTTTATTAGAGTATTAGTAATATTATTAATTTCTAACTCTTAGCTAAAGGCCTTAACTAATTAAATTAGTTAGAAGATATATAGTTCTATTAATACTTCTAATCCTATATAAAAAAAGGAGGAGAGTATCTAATTTAATAAGCTATATCCTATTATAGTTAATATTATATTTTATTTTTTAATTACTTTAGAGTACTCCTAAATACCTTTATAAGATAATAATTTAATTTTTAAGATTTTTATTAATACTATATCCTTTATAAATAAGTTAGATACTTTATATATCTTCTTTAATATTATCTAYTACTCTTAAGCTATTTTAAGAGTTTTAATATATTCTCTTAGTCTATCTTTAGTATTAAAAATAAGGTAGGTTATTATTAACTTATTTTTCTTATCCTACTTAATAATAAAGGTAAGAGAGATAATATAAAACTTTTTTTATTCCTTAAGAATAGCCTTATAAATAGTTTTTATAATATTAATATTATTATTTACCTTTTCTAACTCTAATAGTAGGATTAATTTAAGGTATATATTTTTAATTAAATCTTAATTTCTATCTATTACCTAAACAGCCTTTATTTTATATTTAAACTTAGCTTAATTAATTATTTTTTTTAACTTATTAATTTTATTACTGTAGGAATGTTCTATCGCGTTGATTATAAAGGTAAAAAGATAGGATAGTTATAGAGATATTTATAAAAAAGTAGTAATAATACTAAATTTTTATAATATTAGTTTTAATATTAGATAAATTAATTATTAAAGGTATAATAAAGCTAAACCTAAGCTTATAACCCTTTAGAATATAATAATTATAATTATAATAATTAAATATAAAGGATTAAGTAATTAATTATAGAAGTAATAAAAATCTATTATTCTAAAATTTATATAAGGGAAGCTAGAGAGATCTTACCTAATTAGGTTAGCAGTTACCTCTTTAGATTAGTAACCCTAACCCTAACCTAGCCCTAACCGTACTTTGCGGGTCCAGGAGTTCTAATTTCCAACGGTAACACTGCTCTATCTCTAGCCACCGTTGCCGGACAGTCCAAAATTGTTGCCACCCTTATGGAACACGAAGGCCTCGGGATCTATTCGCAAAACAGCTTTGGAAGCACCGCGCTAATCCTGGTCGCGACCGCAAGTGGCCGATGCAAAGACACCCTGGCCATGATTGACATTGCCACGGATCTCCTGAAGCAAGGTGCCAAGACTTCGATCAAAGATCATGAGGGTGGTACTACTATACTCAGGGCCGTAGATGCAGGCAATGAAGCTATAATCCAGCTGCTACTGGATTATAACGCTGATATCCATGTCCGCGATGACCTAAATCGCGGGCTACTTCACAGCGCTGCCATTGGCGGATATGATGGAATAGTCCAATTACTGCTTGAAAAGGGATTGGAAGTTGATGCTCAAGACCAGAATGGAAAGACCCCACTACACGACGTAGGTCGCAGTGGCAATCATAAAGTCGCGAGCCAGCTGCTAAATTCACGTGCTGATCAGTCTATCAAGGACAAGCAGGGAAGAAGCCCTTGGACTGTTGCCTGGCAACATGGCCATCTAAACGTGATGAGAATCCTCGACGGCGAAGACATCATCGAAGAGAAGATCGAACAGGATTCCTATCCGCAAATACGTTCGCTACCTATATGGTCCCTAGTCAACCTAGGTTTTGAACAAGGAGTCAAAGACCTGATCGGCATCAAACCCAACGAGATATATTTTTGCGACCCAGACATGGGAAACACGGCTCTCCACTGCGCCATCAACGCCAACAACCCTACCATCCTAACCCTCCTCCTCCGCGCCGGTCTCTCACCCGACGCGCGCAACGACTTCCACCGCACTCCCCTCCACTTAGCCGCAATAGCCGGGCACGCCAACCTCCTTACCATCCTCCTCGACCACCATGCCAAATGCGACGAAAAGGACAGATGGCTGAAGACACCGCTCGGAATCGCGTACAACAACCGCCATCTCGAATGCGCAGCAATACTCGTGGAAGCCGGCGCCGTACCTACAAGTCCAAATATAATCCAACTCCTCTTCTTCGCGAGCATCGAACTCGGCCGTCTCCCCGCCGTCACCAAACTCATTGAACTGGGCGCCGATCTATCCTCCAAGAACGTACTGGGGCAAACGGCGCTACAGGTGGCCAAGGAAGCCGGACGTGACGAGATTGTACAAGTGCTCCGAGCGAATAAGAGCGTCTTATGGTCGCCCAGGGTGAGGTCCGGTATTACGGAGGTAGAAGAAGAGGAGGATGCGGCTGTGGAGAAGATGGCGATGTTGTCGATGAAGGACAGTCCGTTCTATAAACCTGAGGTATGGAATGAGGAAGGGAGTGAAGATGAGGACACCGTCATATCTGGTACAACCGTAAGACCTGTTTTTCATGCAAAAGCTTCAGAGCGTCGTGTGCAGATCTTGGAATCCGCGGTCTAAGGCTTATTTATCTAAAACGTATAACTGGATCTTATCGTAGCTAGTACTATTAAAATACTATCTATCTACTATTCTTTCTCCTTTTTAAAAAAGTAAACATTAATTTTTAAATTTAGTATATATAGAATAATTTTAAATTAAATCATATATATATTTTTAATAATTAATAAATCTTTATTCTTTTTTAAAATTTATAATTATAATTATAATATTATATTGTTTTATATAAATTTTAATTATATACAATAATTGATTTATTTTATTATATTATATTTAATTTTAAGATTATATAAAATATATATATAAATATATATATAAATGTGAAAAAATTAATAAATTTATTAGAAATTTAAAATAATTTAATAATTAAATTAATAAAAATTTAAAATAAATATAATATTTATTTTCTTTTCTTCTTTCTACTTTCAGAGGTTTGCACTACTGTAATGGCGCGCCGTTTACTTTCGGTATGGATTTTATTACTGAACATCTGAACAACGGGCTGGCTGTGGCTGGTTTCTTAGGGCCCGGGCGCAATGCCTTAGGGGCCTACTTCTATTGTGGTGGGGTGGAAAGTCCATTATGACAGGTCTTGGCACACAGAACTTTAGGACTCTCTCCTGTAAGTAGCATTCAAGAAAGATAGCTGCTCGTAGCCAGTCCAACGATCTTTTCATTCCACCAACGCCACCAATTTTTGATGCTCAGAACCGCGCGATTCGGCGGATTTCTATGCGGGGGCGTGTTTGACAGCGGCATACCAGGTAGTGGTGGATGGGAGTGGTGGATGGGGCAGATAGGGTGCCTTGTAGATTGCGCCCGGTGCCCTGTAGATCACGCAGTGCCCTGTAGGATAGCCTTAGATCGGGCCGTAGGCACAATCTTAGGGGCCGCCACTAGAGGCTGGCCCTTGGAGGTTGGGACCTCTGGGGCCCCTTATCTACCAGCCCTGGGCTACCGAGCGCGGGCTGTCGAGCGCGGGCTGTCTGGCTTTTCTGCTTGGAGCCCCCAGGGCCCCAAGGGCCAGCCCGGGGCCAAGAAAAAAAGGTGTTTGGATCTGCCGACGTATACATCAATTTGTTATACTCTTAAGTGGTCAATATAGTAGTAGATAATACCTTGAAAGCTAGCGTACTTAGTAGGAGTAACGATGGTAGGACTCTACCCTAGGGAAGGACTGAACCTTTGGGACTAGCAAATACTATTTGTGGCGACGAGCTGCTAAATCAGGCCCTGAAGATACCCTAAAGATAGGACGCTCTGGGGATTATTCTGCGGGCATTCTTGGGGGCACCATTAGGGCCTGATTCAGCAGCTCTAGGTCCAGCCTTATAGGGTTGTGTGGTTAATAGGTTATACGGTTGACGGGTGAGCCCTTCTAGTCAGCCTGGTGCCGTAGGGGCAGGGCCGGAATCCTAATGCATGGATGAAGATGAACGCGGATAAGTGAGAAGAGGAATTGCATAATAGACATTTATAGTGATGTTGCAGTGTGGTCCCTTCAAATGTTTCCCTTATGGGCCTGCGCGACTGCTTCAACACCACCGTATAGCGCTACTGCGGCTGGAGCAGCCAATCCACCAGTCGCAACAGTTGCGACACCACCAACTATCACAGCACCAACCCTTGCAGCCCAGCGAAAAAATCTTCCTGAACTGCTGCGCGAACTCTGTGCTCGTAGTTCTTCGCGTTCTTCTTCGGCCTTCGCAAGTTTCGCCTCGTGTTCTTGCTTTTCCTCCAATAGCTGAGCGGCGAAATCGTCTTCCTGCCTCTGCCTGGCCAGCTTCCAGTCATGATTGAGGGTCTCGATCTCCCTCTTGTGTGCTTTCATCGCTTCCCCAATATCGTCATTCACAATTTGACCGGCTTGTGTCTGGATTACAGGCAGGTTGTCCTCGATCCTTTCCTTGAGCAAATGTGGTATAATCGATCTCTTATTGACTAGTGGACTTAAGATCTCCATTGCGGAATCGAAGCTGTCACCAAAGCGTACCATTCCTGCTCCGGCCGCCAAGAGCGGCTTCCAGAGTTCTTTTTTTGATCTGAGCTCATTTTCGTGGCCTTCGAATTTGTCTTTAGGCTCGGAGGACCATTTTGTGGTCACGAGGCAGCAATTGCCCATCTTCTCCATTCCTAATACGCTGCGGAACATACAAAGGTTCTTCATCCCCGAATTTTTCATTCTTGCTTCAGTTATGGGATGTATGTAAAGAAACCCTTGAATATTTACTTTGTCGTGAAACGCGTCCTCAAGGCAAGCCGTTATGCTCTGCAGAATCTTCGCATCAGACATGTTTGGGTCATCGAAACCAGGCGTATCGATAAGATATACGTTAGTACCAGGGATCTGATAATGGTGGACTTTAACAGTGCCTAGTTGCTGATTAGTTTGTACCAGAATTTGGGTCCAATGAACACTCACACGGATCCAATGAGTGGCCGATTTTGACATCTTGTTGTGTCGCGTACTTGATGAATGTACTTTTTCCCACCCCGGTAACACCCATCACGACGATGATCTGAGGATCAGGCATTGTAAGTCTGGGCATATTTTTCTGAAGGATCTGATGGTGGATGTAAAGTTGACCCAATTCTTAGAGTAAAGATGCGATGAGGCAGCGTCTTATACCCATTGCTAGACAAAATAAACTTTCAGAATTCGAGCAGAAAGGGTTGTGTAACGCCTCCACAGGCGGCAGTAAATTAGATGGAGCAGCCATGGTGCACGGCTGGTTCGTATTGTAGGTGTTCTTATTGGAATCGTGGATTGGGAGTCTTGAGCCACCATGAGCCTGAGCAATCATGATGGCCCTCCCACCCCTTTGTGGCGTTTCCTACGCCCGAAATGAGTGCAAGAACTTGATTCTTGATAGGGGCAACTCTTACAGCTTTTAGTGACACAATTAGTGATAAGATAGGGAAGTGAGGGGGAAAAGTGCGCGAGAATATTTTTCTTAGCAGGTGCGACTTATTATAGGTTGATTACTTTTGGTAGCATAATGTTGCAATATCGCTTATCCCTGTTATCCCTTTTCGTCAACTCGCTTAGCTAGTTTCTTCATTTTTCCTTGTCTAGTACACTGCGACCATTCTAGCGCATTCTGCCCCTATTCTAATAATTATTRYGCTTTATATATATATAAAKCATTATCTATAGATCTTAGAAGGTTAAGTAATATATTAATTATCTATAGAATTAAGTCCTAGCATTATAATAATTATAAACTTAAATTTACCTTATTTATTTACTTAAGTTAATTACTAAATAATAAATTACTATAGAAAATTTTTAATCTTATTTAAAATAATAATAATCTTATATGGCTATTAATTAATATTATAGACTTATTAATAATTATAGGAAATATTATCTTCCTTATAAATACCTTATAATAGATTAGGTAGCTTATAATTATTAAATTTAATATATAATAAATAAAAATTTAGGATTTTATAGATCTTTTTAAAGTAAATAAATTAAGTTATTTAAAACTAATTATATTACTTAAGGCTATAGCCACTAGTAATACACTAAAAAAAAGATTAAATATATATTAAAATATATTATAATTATATAAGAAAGATATAATAAAATATAAAAACTAATAAAAAGTACTTATTATAATATTTTATTTTATATAAAATTTTATCTTAGCTAATTATTTACTATATACCTTTAATAAGAATAGTCCTTATTAAGCCCTTAAAACTCTATAAAAAGTAATTACCTCTAATTTAAATAATAAACTTATAGAAGTTAAGAATTAATATAGAACTCTATATTTAGAATTATTAAAAAAAAAAAAAAAAAGTAGCTTTAAAAATAAGAAAAAATATATATAAAGCTAACTATACTTAATTATACTAATATTATATTAAGATTAATAGTAACTTACTTCCTTTAAAATCTTAAATAAGTTAATTTATATTATATATTAATAATATTTTACTCTCTCTAAGAAAAATAGCTTATTAATATAAAATTAAAATTTATAAAAGTTATTAAATTATACTAATAGATATTATAACTTAATTTTAAATTTTTTAAATATTCTTCTTTAATTATTACCTCTTTATAAGGATATCTACTAAATCCTAAATACTTTATATTCTATAATTTATTATCTATATTATATCTTTAAAGGGAATATATTTATAGAAAGATATATCCTTAATATAAATATTACTACCTTTATAAAAAAATATAATACGCTAGCTAAAAACCTAACGCTAAGGTTTTAAAAAAGGTAAAGGAAGTATTAAAGAAATTAGGACTTAAAAATACTATTAATAAGTAGAAATAATAATAAAAAGAAACTAAAGATAAAAAAAATTTTATACTCTTATTTATTAAGTAATTAAATTAGCCCTAAGTTAACTATATATTTATAATAATTTAGTATAAAGGTAACGCTGTTAATATTATCCTATTAAGTTATTTAGTTAATAAAGGTATTAACTATAAAATTTTTAACTATTAAATATTAGATTTAGGGTCTAACATCTATATTTATAATAATTTAAGTTAATTTAAAATTATTTATATTACTATATTTAATAATTATTTTATATTAGGATCTATAACCTACTTAATTAAAATATATAGGATAGTTAATATCTATATTACCTTACCCTTAGGTATAATAAAGGAAATAATACTTAGCTATATTATCCTTATATTAAGATTTTTTATAAATTTAGTCTTATTTAGTTAAGTAAAAGAAGKAGGTATTTATTARAATAYTAAAAARRAWATCTTATATATAAATAATAATTAATAAGAGGACTACTTCTACTTATTATAATCTTATAATAGTTATTAAATAGTTAAATATTATAATCTATTATTTATATTAATAATATATATAATATCTACTACACTAAAATCTATTTTTAAAGAAAAGTTAAAAATTTATTTAGAAAAGATAAATAAAATTACCTCTTCTTCTTCTCTATAAATTTATATATAAAATAATATTAATATTTCTAAGATAGCTTTTTTAACTTTTTTTTAACTTTATTAAAAATTTTTAAAATAACACCTAATTATCTATATAGTATTATAGGTTATATAGGTATTAATACTATTATATAACTATCTTCTATTATTAATAGACTTAAACTAAAATTATTATATACTTAGKATAAGTTTTAAAGTTATAAGGTATACTAACTATCTAAAATATATTAAATTATTTTAAGAAGTAGTAACTTTAAAGTACCTATAATATATCTATTATAATATATTATTTATAATATTATATATATAGATACTGTTTTTAATAAATATTATTATATTAGTTACTTTATTTACCTAGTTACTAGTTATTATTAAGTTTAGATTTATATCTTTAAATCTAAAATTATAAAAATTATTTAATAAATAGTCTATCTTACTAAGTATTATTATAAAATATAAATCTTATTTATATATATTAATAATAAATAGGCTTTAGGAAAGGCCTTTAAAGATATTTATACTAAAGAAGGAATTATCTTAAAGTATATAACTCTTTATACCCTAGCTTAAAATAATAAAACTAAATATTTTAAAAAAATAATTATTACTAAAGTATATTATATATAAATAGCTTTAAATTTACTATATAATTTATARYTAGAAATARTATTAGTAGCTATTTATATCCTTAATTATACCTTAGTCTTTAAAAYTARTATTACCYTATTTAAGTCTCTATATAARAARAAGCTAGGTATTATTTATATAAAGTTATATAGCTATTAAGTATATCTACTTAATTATAATATTTTAAAGCTTTAAAAGCTTTAAGTATGTATATATCTTAAATATTTAGTAGGTTATAATTTAAAAAATATCTACTATATTTAGATCCCTTCTAAGAAGAATGTTATATATATATAAGATATTAAATTTAATAAGAAGATATATTATTAACCTAATAATATTAATATTACTTAGTTAGTCTAGGAACACGACCTTTATTATATTATTAAAATTTTATAAGATATCCTAAATTCCTTTATTACTTATAATTAGGATAAGGAAGAACTACTAATCCTAATACCCTATCTTATAACAACGACGATACTATTACTTAATAAATAGTTAGATAAGGCTATTACTATATTTATATATATATATATAACTTTATTATTATTAGATATAAATAGATCTATCTTAAAGCTATTATTATTACCATTAAATACTATCTCTAGAGAAGTAGTAAGAGAAGAGATTAGAAAAGATATTAAAAAAAGAATTAAAAAAAGGTAATAAAAATACTATCTAATAAGAGTAATAGTACTATATATAGCTAAAATCTTTATAGATCTTAATAATACCCTAATTATATCTATTAGGATAAGAAATAAGTAGTATACCTATATTATTAAGTATAATAATATAGATTAATATTTTAGCTATTATTCTATTTTTATTATAAATCCTATCTTAAAATTAAAAAATTTATAATACTATAATAATTTCCTAGAAGAATTAAAGAATTAAAAGAGTATACTAAAATATCTTTATAATACTYAATTTATTTAAGCTATTAATAAGGAATTTAAATATTTATATTTTAAAGGTATTTTTAAGCTTATTACTTAACCTACTAARAAATCTATCCTTCCTCTTATATAGGTATTTAAGTATAAATTTAATAATATAAGTTATCTTATAAAGTATAAAGTAAGGCTATATATTAAAAAAGATTTATAAAAGATAGAGTAAAATACTATTATTATTATACTAACTATTTATATATTTTAAGTATTTATAGCTATTATTATAAACTTTAAACTTAAAGCTAAGTAATATAATATAGTAAATATCTTTATTAATAATATTATAGATAAAGAAGTCTTTATTAAATATCTAAAAAATATTAAATTATTTTTAAAGTTTAAGGATTAATATTACCTTTTATTTAAAGTATTTTATAAATTTAAATAATCTCTACTTTTATAGCTATAAAAAGTTATATTAATATTATTAAATCTTARTYTATAYYTAATACTAAGAATARAYTACYTCTTTATTAATAATTAGCTTATCCTTTTCTTTTATATTAATAATTTTATTATGCTTTATTACCTTTAAGATAAAGAAAAGTATTTAGAATTTAAAGYTTTATTACTTATAAAATATAAAATACATAGTTTTAATAATCTTAATTAGTTCTTAGGAATCTATATTATTTAAATTAATAATACGCTCTATCTATGCTAGGATTTATATATTAAGAAGATTATTAAGAAGTATAATATTACTATTATAATACCCTATTATAAGATACTAATATTATTAGATAAGTTAATCCTATATAATAAAACTACTATTAAGGATTAAATTTTTATATATTAATAGTGTATTAAATTATTTATATTTATAGTTATTATTACTAGGCCTAATATATTATTTATTATAATTAAACTAGCTTAATTTCTTACTAATCTCTTACTAATTTATTTATATATAGTTAATTAAGTTCTTTCTTATCTATATTATTTAAAATATCTAGTTATTAATTTTTTTAAATAAATTATAACTCTATCTTTTTATTAAGCTTAGATACTATATTTATAGATAACTTTAAAATATATAAATCTTTATTTAGATTCCTTATTTAATTATATAAAAAATTAATTAATTAGAAAGTATTTAAATAAGCTACTATTATTATATTAAGTATTAAGGTAGAGTTATTAATATTATTAAAAATAGTTAAATAAACCTTATAATAAAAGAGATTTTTTAAAAATATTAAATTTAATGCTAAGTAAGATATAGTTATTAATTATAATAATTAATAAATACTAAAACTTATTTAAAAAGAAATTTTAAGGCTTTTAATATATTTAAGATATATTAATATTTATAGTTACTAACTATATTAGGAAGTATAAGAAAGAAGGATTATTATTTAATAAATCTTAATTATAAAAAAATTAGTTAATAATCTTATTAAGGCTTTACTTAATTAGAAATACTAAAACTTTATTAAGCTACTTAATATAATAGATATTTCTAATTATATTCTTTTAGCTTAATTAGATTACTGTTTAAGCTAAGAAAGTATATTATAATATTACTTATTCTTATTATTTCTTTTTATTAACTTACTTAGCTAGTTTCTTTATTTTTCCTTATTTAGTATATTGTGATTATTTTAGCGTATTCTACCCCTATTCTAATAGTCATTGCGCTTTATATATATATAGAGCATCATCTATAGACCTTAGAAGGTCAGGCAATGCACTGATTATCCATAGAATCCAGTCCTAGCATTGCAACACATAATTAGTACCGGCCTATCCTTCAACGTGCTAAAGTTCGTACCTATTAAGAACCAAGTAATTACGCCTACACTAAAGGCTGAATATAAGCGGCAGTAAGAACGTTAAAGCGCGGCAACACCCTTTAGAAGGTGCTTATTTTTTCTTCCCCTTTATTCTAAGATGTAATAACGCTTCTAAGGAACTTACTATCGTAGGTTGACCGCTTTTGGTGGCTCAATTAGTACCGGCCTATTCTTTAAAGGCTACAAAGTTGGCAAAATTTCGCACCTATCAAGAAGTAAGTAATAACGCCTATACCAAACGCTTAACATAAGTAGGAGCAAAAACGTCAAAGCGTGGTAATACCCTTCAGAAAGTGCCTATTTTTTCTTTCCCTTTGTTCCAAGATACAACAACGCTCTCAAAGAGCTTACTATCATAACGGAGCTCCTGGTACTCAATATTCATTGTCCACGAAAGAGGCAGCCTTTTGCTTCCCCTGCAGGATGGCGCCCTCTTACATGCTTGCAGTTATGGGTCTTACCGGGGTAGGCAAAAGTTCATTCGTCAAGCTGGTCACTGGAGATCCTCGTGTCAAAATCGGCCACTCAATGGATTCAGGTAGGATTCGTCACAAGATCAATTCTCAGCGGCTCAGGTTTATTCAGAGACGAAACATATCACAAAGTATGAGACCGTTATTTACGGACGGAAATTCATCCTGGTGGATACTCCAGGTTTTAACGATAAAACCTTAAAGGACTCCGACGTACTCAAAATGCTTGTGGACTGGCTGGCCTGTACATACCGGGCTGGCCAAAAGCTCAGCGGCATTCTTTACCTTCACCGCATAGATGAAGTCCGCATGTCGAAATCGTCGCTGCGCAGTCTCACAATGCTCAAGCAACTTTGTGGCGAGAACTTCTACAGTAATTTGACACTTGGTACAACGTGTTGGTCGCTTGTACATCATAGCACCGCACTCGCACGGGAAGGAGAACTCGAGGCGAATAGCACTTTCTGGAATTCCATGATTGCAAAGGGAGCTCGACTAGAACGCATCCCTGATGATGTCTTCAAAGCTCAAGATTTCGTGTACAATATCGCCAGTCACGATGGTATCCCGTTAAAGGCCCAGCGAGATGTTGTCGACCTCAACATAAACTTCAGCGATCTCGAAGTTACCCAAACGGTGAAGTCTGAGCTTGAGCTTGAGAGGCTTCAGAAAGACCAAGAAGAAAGACGTAAAAAGCTAGAAGAAGCGCAACAAGAAGCGCTTACACGCGCCCAGTATCAGCAGAGACTGGTGCTCGAGGCCGCCCGTTTAGTGGCAGAAATCAACCGTCGCACGCTCTACCAGAGAAACAGAAATCGTTGTTTGCGCAAGAAGCCTTTTGGGATCTGTGACAACGCCGGGTGTTCATCAAGACTGAAGCAATGGCGTTACAATTGGCGTAAGTCCTGCTCAAATACTCGACGAGTCCATAATGCTGAAGTCGACCCAAGATTGTTGCTCATGTCGGTCAGGTGACGACTATTGGCATTGCGGTCCTTGCGGCAATCTTTGTCCGAATGAGGAGCATGGCTCAATGTCCAAGATCACTACAGAGGATGACTGTGTTATAATGTAGAGTATGCCTAGGTTTTAGTGAAGTCTGTGGGATGATAGGGTCTGATTGGCGGAGATTACTTAGATGGGTTCACCTATCAACTGTATACACCCCTCAACGGTAAGGCCTTGTACGGCTGATACCTCGAGACCTCTAAAGCTGGCCCCCTTGGAACAAGATTTGGGTCCAAAACATCTGGCTCTAGGGGTTAATTCCACCACCTAGGCGGCCCGCCTTTAGGTCCAGCTATATAACGCTACACGGTTGATAGGTTTATACGGTTGAAGAGTGAGATCTTCTAGTAGCCATGGTCGCGCAGCGTAGTAATCCTACCAAGCATGGCGGTTTGAAAGTAAGCGTCCGATTGACCGCGGCCTTGACAATGGTAAAGAAATAAGCTGTAGGCCTTTGTAGAGCTATCGGGTGGAATTGTCAGTATTGATGGAGGTAGAGCCGGTGAACACGATGGACTTTCAGATGGTGAAAACGGTGGAAGCAAATCGGCAAGATGACAACATGAATGATTCAATCTCCAACTGATAAAGTCAATATAGTAGTGTGCCATCGCATTAATGTAACTTTGGCATGTCGAAATGTTGCGCCCCCCTCCTATACCTTTGGCCTGAGGGTTTGAGGTCCTTAGATACCCTATTCATTTTGTCGATCCTATTTGATGCGCTAATTTCCTCGTCGTGATAGTTGTATTAGGCGAACATCATAAAGTCCGAGACAGTCTACGCGCAGTACAGGGCGACTTCAGTATGATCTGTCAGAAATGGTGTTATAACCTGTCATAGGTGTCGTAGCATTTGTGTTAGTTCGGTGCCTGTCTACTGCTAACCTTCTCTGAATCAGAGTTATGATTTCGAGGCGTCCGTAACAGCGGTATTTGCTGCAATCGTTACATCCAATTTAAACACAGCAGTAATTGCTTAATAGTCAGATAGCCTTTGGGTTTGCTTTTTCCATGCTCTGAGTGATAGATGTTGATGAGGGGTTGAACGCAGTGTATCAGCATGACACTGCTAAAAATCAAGCACAGATCAAAGATGGGCACAATGTGAAAAGATCCAGAAGGAAGATAGTGGCCGGCCATCTCTTACAGAGGACTTCACCTTGTAAGATTAGATGGAAGTTTTTGCGCTCCTTCCACGGGGCTTTATAGGTTGGGTACTGCTGGTTCTTCTTGATTCTAGCGACCAACACGAGTGGTATCTTTGAGTAAAGATGTCTGCACATACAACTGGTACATTTCCAATGCTTCAGGACCAACTATCAGTCACTTTCTATCTCTGCACACTCGGCCCCCATGCTTATGTCTTTAGGCTCCGGTGTTTCATCCAAAGTCATTAGCTAACGTAAAAGATTTATACCCACGGTTGTCGCAGTCGGAGACTGCCGATACGTCATTTCCCAACCAGTTTGGCCCCTGCCTACACCTGCAGCATCTCCAGTGCCCGCGGTATGTAGAGTGTGGGCAATCACTTCTGTCGCAAAGGGACTGTGTCTGATTTGACTGGAGTGGCATACCTTGAAGGATTAAAGCAAGATAGAGGAAACCGACACCCGAGACCTCCGGATCTGTTGATATCGGCAAGCACGTACTTGCTCACTTATCATCTAAAGAAGGGAGGAATGAGTAATAATTGGTGACCAGGGTTGATAAGGAGATCATCGAAGCATGATATATTAGAAATGTCCAGGTACAGTTTGATTTGTAAGATGTGTTCATGCATTGAGCTCTAGGGCCTAGGGCTAGGGCTAGGGCTCGGGCCCCAGGTCGGCCCGCGGCCGCTCACTACCAGGAACCGCAGGCTACCTTCCTCCCTGTTATTCCACCATACTATGGCATAGCACTATTTAGGTGTACCCAGTTCCTGACATAACACTACCATCCCTCTTATAACTATGGGTATTGGGTCCCTATTACCGGACGCTACCAGGCTAGGGCAGCACCAAAGGTTGGCGTTGGGTTGGCAGGTTGAGTGTTGAGCGGTGGGGACTGCAGGACCATCAACGTCAAAAATGCCTGAAAACATCAGCAAGTCCTTACCTCCTACCACCGATTCGACCGCCCTCCCGAACCCAACCACTATTCAGTATCCCAATATTCCAACCATCACCGTTTTGACCGCCCTCCCGAATCTCCCGCAAACAGACGATCTCTGTGATAGGCAGCCCGTCTCACCTTACTGTTCCCTCTGGGAAGCCACCGATTGCGAATCCTCACCGATGGCCTCGAAAGCCAAGAAAGAGCATGGGTCTACGTCTATATGGAAGTTCTTAGGGCGCAGTGTTTTCCTCACCAACATATCCGTCCGAAAGCGCTGCAGACCCGCATCGCCTTTAACGCAAGGAAACAGAGAGGTATCATGATTAATTGTCTTTTGCTCGACGCTTTCGATACGATGCGCCTTCGTGTAAAGCTTGGCTACTTTTTCAAGGGCCCAAGGATCAAACATGGATATCTTCAGAAATCAAATCCAATGCTTTGCTCTTCGCTGGGTCCTCCCCGACAGCGCTAGAAGACATTGGGTTGTTATACTACTAAAGGCACAGTAATCTCTGGTCAGCGTCACAACAGATTTTGAACATTAATAATATAAATTAGAGTTGGCGCTGAGTTGTCTAATTTTATGAGCTACTGGATGAACGCTTGATGTTATGTTCGCAGAATGTTTTTCTAGAGGTTAGGTTCTGAAGCTTTGGAAAGCAGTTAGGTAAAGACAAATCGTTGTTAAAGAACAATGACTGTCGTTGCGTATAAGCTATGTATTCGGCAGAGAGCTAGAAAACAATACGCATATCAAGATGAAAGATACTAGAGCATAGATTCATTCAAGACGTCTCAAGGAATGCGGACACTGACTGCCTTCCAGTTAGGATGCTGGTTCTCTTGTGATCCGTAGTGCTAGATATTGTAAAGACTATACTGATGACAAGATGAACAGGCTCTCATACGACCTGTGCGTTCGGATTGGAATATGTCGCGTGTTATATGCGGACGGCCTCGCCATTTCCGGTAAAGAAGACGCCCTTTTGTACTCTTTACAGATCCGAAACAGTGTCCAAGAGAATAGTACTGTTATTCTTATCCCAGATTGCACCGAGCCTTCTGGTGACACTATTTACATTGATAACAAGTGGTGGCTGTGAATTTGTAGGGGCAAGACTATAGCTAGTATTTGTAGTATTCTTTGTACTTGCCGGATTGTAAAAGTCAATGAAGCCAGGGAGGGTGAGAGCTTTAGAATGCCGAACAATAACGTAGTCGATATTTCCAAAAGACCGCCCATCTGCATGGGCTGGGTAGAACCTTGCCTTGTTAATGGCAGCGTAATCTTATCCTAGGAGGTCTTACCGGGCCAGGACGGGACATAGCAGCTGCTTTGAAGATTAAAGTCTTGCTCGCCTTTGTCATAGTCCTCGTCAAGGTATGAACTCCGCAGCGCACGTAGGAGGTGATGGGTGAACAAGGAAGGGTTAGGGTTAGGGTATATTGCAGTTGGTGCAGGATAGTCTTTCCGTTTTGGTAGTAGCGTAGGATCAGTGATGTTACACTGTGTTACACTGTGTTACACCCCCATTACATGACACCATCAGGTGTTAATCCATCATATATATCAGCACCTTCACATCCAAAGCTTCTAAATTCTTCAAGCAATGCCATCATAATTATTCTGTTGATTCCATCGAGCAGGTCAACACTTGTGAAGATTCCTCACGCAAACTGTTTAATCGGTCTTGGCAAAGGTTACCGACTCCTTACCGGTTTCGGAAACCTGGTCACGTGCGCGCGGCTTCCACCAGCCAAGACTGCTTAGTCAGCGAAACCAGGGTAACCAGTTGACATCAACAAACAACGAACAACGTGTACTGAACAATACACAACACATCCATCCTCCACCTCCCACGTCAACCTAAGCCTCTCCCAATGTCTGACCAAGAAGAGATGAAGAGACTTTGGGAGGCTTTGGCAGCATCTAAGCAACGAGAACAGGAGGCGGAGCAACGAGCACAGACGGCGGAGCAACGAGCACAGACGGCGGAGGAGGAGACGCGTCAAACAACCCTCCCCGAGTACCTCAGCCTCTGTCATGAACATTTATCCGAGTCCATAACTGTACAGACCGACAAGTCTCTCAGCACTCAAGGAGATCCCAGTAATGCAAAGGGCAAAGTTCGTCCAGACCGCATACAGCTGTGGGAAGAGTTCATCGACACGCAAAAGGGGACACTGGAATCACTCTACTCTGTCTACCCCTCAGATAATATGGCCCAACCATTTCATAGCCGTCATTATATCAAGACTCAGGGCGAGACAGTGGCAAGACGGCCACTGGCAAGTGAGCAAGACCTAGTGATTGTCCAACGGGAAATTGTGGAGACGCCAGTGACTCGAATTGTGGAACACCTAAACGTGCTGGATGATGTCCGCGATAAATTTACACTAGAGGGGGGAATCGAGTTCTATAACCATATGAACAATCTGAACGATGGGGCCGACGAAGTGGACGACCGAATTGCCCCACGGCTAAAGGCGCAGCAGCTGGACCCCTCCACGCCTCGCCGTGCCGCCTCCATACTCCCCTCCATATTCAATTGCCGGCCAGATCAGATTTGCGTTCTTACTAAGGTCGACAATACCACGAAGCCAACCTTGGTTGTTGAATACAAAGCACCTCACAAGGTCACACGTGCCCACCTCCGCCACGTCCTGCACCCCGACCGTCCCCCACTAGAGCTGGAGACCGTCATCAACCGAGTCAAGGTGCCGTCATCCCGGGAAACAGAGGCCTACTTCGAATATCACGCCGAACACCTAGTGACCGCCGTCATCACCCAGACCTTTGCCTACATGGTGCGTTGTGGAACTCAGTATGGTTATATCAGCACTGGAGAGGCTTTTGTCTTCCTTTATATTAAGCCAGAGGAGAATGCGAAGACAGTCTATTATCACTTGGCTGAACCCAACGAAGATGTCAAGGCGCAGAAGCAAACTCTTCCCACGGAAAGTTACTTGAACCAAACTGCTATTAGCCAAGTCTTAGCATTTAGTTTGCTTGCTCTCAAATCGGTTCAAGAAAGTCAGGAATGGCGAGAGGAAGTCATGAAATCGCTCAACATCTGGGAGGTGGATTATGAAGCCATTCTCAGGGAAATTCCTACAACTCCTGAAGCTGCGGGCAAACTATCACCGCTCATATCAGTATATCGTCCAACAACATACAGCCTCATCGTTCCTAAGCGATCTGGTTCAATACGTCAACGTCTCCGGTCAAGGAAAGCTCCTGACAATGATTCCACCATCCAAGTGCACCAAGCCACCCCTCCTTCATCGGATGACGAATATTCTCCCTCCAATACTCCGACTCGACCCCAGGGAGGTACACGTGGCAAGCAAGGTCAGCGCGGTCAGCGTGGTCAGCGTGGCCAACCTCCAACCGGTGCAGCTTCTTCATCGCGTGCAGGCCAGAAGCGTGCATTTTGCACGCAACTATGTTTACAAGGACTGGCCCAAGGAGGACCGCTTGACCTTCAGTGTCCTAACGTATCAAGCCATTGCAAAGAGGGGCATCAGGGCAATCTACATCAGCTCAGTAGTGAGGAATTCCAAATGCTCCTAGCGGGACAGCTACGGCAAGGGCGAGGTGATACGGTCCAACCGTTAGGAATGCAAGGTGCTCGAGGAGCTCTTTTCAAGGTTACACTAGTCTCGCACGGCTACACGGTGGCGGGCAAGGGAACAGTCAGGTTCCATATCAAGGCTCTTCGTCACGAAGCTGAGGTCTACCGGCACCTAGTAGGACTTCAGGCAGTTCACATTCCAGTCTACTTAGGCAGTATTGACCTAGACTCACCAATTTACTATGATACTGGGGTCCGTATCATGCACCTGATGCTTTTATCCTGGGCGGGAAAGTGTCTTAATGATAGCAAGACAGCTCCTGGCGTTGATAGGCAAACGTGGACATCGGACTTGGTTCGCGCAGTCAATGCTGTTCATGCAGCTGGGGTCTTGCACCGAGATATACGCATGCCAAACGTGCTCTGGAATAAGGAAACGAAGCGGGTCATGATAATTGATTTCGAGGAGGCTGAAATCGTAAAGACGGAGGCCGAAAAAGTGAAACCACTTCGACAGGCTCTGGAGCCAATATCGCCAAACCGAAAGAGAAAGCAAGCTGCTTTAGGGGCGAAGGAAAAGGTTGGGGCCGCAAATGACATACTGGAAACGATGAACGAGGATCCTAGGATAAAATATCACGTGGAACAAGAGATATTAAGGATGCGAGGTCTTGGTAAGGACGCACTTCGTACAATTCAAGCTCAAGAATCAGCTGGACTTGGTGTTAAATAGGGGGTGAGGGTGGGTTATGTGATGTGAACACCCACACGCGCACCCACCAACACGCATTTCACGACTTTTCGGATTGGATGAAGGTAGATGGACCATAGGAGTTCTTAGAAAGCTGGATAAATACCCCTTCTGTTTAGGTTTGAATGCGAGTTAGATACCCATGCGAGTTCTGCTTTTATATGTAGTATAGTTTGGCCTTGGCTAACACTTCTTGCAAAATCAAATTCAAAATCAAAACCATAGCTCTCGAAAGCTGTAAGCCTACGAGGTTAAACGTGTAAACAGCACCTAACATATTGAATTAGGACTTCTGTAATACGTATCTTACCTAAGAAGGTAAGGGTTTCTTTCAAACCTAACCGTGTATCTAGAGCCCAAATGCGCTGCGAAAACCCTATTCCCCCCTTCCCCCCCTCTCCACAGTTCTCCGCCTTATTTCCTCCTAGCTCTTCAAAGCCATTGATTCCATCCTCCCCACGTACTCAGCTCTCACACCGCTCCCGGCTCTGCATCAGCTATCTCCGCATCCCACCCTCCCTATTCTCGCATTCGCAAGCTTTTCTAGAAGTACAAAGCCCCTCCGCTATGCACTAGTGTCCTTCAGCGTATATGTTCCATCTCTTCCTACCTTCTTGATTTGGACTCTAGGTAACTACACGCCACTTTATGATATTCGCTATCAAGTCCATCACATCCTCAGTCTCTTTCTTTCTTTCTTACCTTCCCTTCCCTTCCCTTCCCTTCCCTTTCCTCTTTTCCTCGATACATCGATTGATTGGCCGTGGATGTTAATTATAGCATGGAGTGCTGAGGGGAGGGAATAAGGGAAGGGTCGACCTTTCCTAAATACTAGGCAGGAAAGTAGGGCGAGGAGATGAAGATGAAGAATATGTTTGCGGTGAAGGGAAGAGATGGGCGTGGGTGTGATTTGTATTGAGAGTGTTGGTGTTGGTGTAGCTGGGAGGGGGAGGAGGTGGGAGGGAGGAGGAAGGAGGAGGGAGGAAGGAGGAGGGAGGAGGAAGGAGGTAGCGGCTGATGGGAGAAGAAGATAGGCACTGGATGATTAGTAGGCTGAGAAACAGTGAGTTAGAATAATTAAGGGTAAAATGATACCTATAATGTACCTAAGACGCCTTCCTCTTCCTCAGTCTACCAGGTCTCCAGACTCGAAACTGCTGCCAAGGGCCCAATGCTCTTCAGGACGCTGTTCAATGAGTCTGGTATACTGCCTCTCCCTCTCCCTCTCTCTCCATTTCTTTATCTTCTTCTTCATCATCATCATCATCTCCTTGCTCTTCTTCTTCCATTCGTCTTCTTCATCTTCTTCTTCTCTTGAATTCCTCCCAAGAGTCCGCCATACGATTATGGTACACGACTCTCCTGCCACGTGTCTACCATACCATACCCAGGCAACGCTTTTTGGCGGGGGGCTTTAGGGCTGATGCCGTAGCATGCCAAGACTCTTGGCGCGTTATTCTCCGTACTACGGTCACTACTACTACTACTATATCAGTTGAACAGATATCTACGTCCTTATATCTCGTGACAAATGGCGGCAATGGCAGCAATGGTATACGATCTACTACTAGGATCTTTACCTTCCATCCACCGCCGCACTGCAAAGTATTCATTCACTTAGCCGCAATATTTAATAGAGCTTGCAAAAGCCCCCGATCCCTTTCATTAGGCGTTCAACTATTGACGATTCTTTGACAGCTTCTATAATCTGCAAAGGCAGAGCTTCCGAATCACAACCCTGACTGTTTAAATATCCAACACCAGCTTCAGTACTTATCTCACCAACAATGCTTCTAAAAGGCCTGTCGTCCTCACCACCAAGGCCGGCTTTACACCGCAGCAGATCGACATCCTAGAAGGATTCCTTACTCAAAGGCTGTCGTCTACTCCACCATCTACTCCGCTTTCTATCGCACCCCTAGCTACACTACCAACTCTACAGCAGCCACCTCTGCAGTCATGTACTTCAACAACATGAGAGCTTCCTCCGCTCTGTCCTCCATGCCTGGGCGTCGATACCATAGAAGAGATGGACTATAATCAGACGAGGCAAAAGCTTGGACACCGTTCGATCGGGGCGAGTTCGCACGGTTCGAGAAGACGCAGCATGCCAAATGAAGCAGGTTCAGGTTTAGATATCGGAGATGTAAGCGATCTGCCGCTATGCTGTGGCATGCTTGCCAGAAAGCATGGCGTTAATACAGCTTGCTGTTGAGGTCGCCTTGATTGTATTCAGGCTTGGACGTCTTAGGCAGCGATCTAGAACAACCACACCTTGCGCGAAGTAAGCCCCTCGTGTTAAGGTAGAGGGGGTAGGGTAATATCGTTGGAGAGGGGTTAGATGGTTCAGGTGATAGTAAGAGGCAGAAGAATCATATCAAGCGCTCTGTTATGCTGCTCGGCCCCGGGTAGAACGATCATGAATTGGTGATTCCGCGAGTTCTATACTTGGAGTATTCGACCCCCTTAAAAGCCGCATGGACTCTCAAGATGCCAAGCTCTCATTTGTTCAGGTGCTTGGTGCTCAGGAAAAGTGCCACGGATCCGCGTTTCCAAGCTTTTGGAGAATTGCCTTGAATGGGTTGGTGAATTACTGGCAGAAGGACTCTTCTGTCTTGCGGGTACTTAGAAGACATGGTAAGAATATCTCTTTGTAATGGGCGCAAACACACGCAGATCAAAATTCATAAATTACATGTTAAATTCTTAGGGAGATTGACCATTATATGAAGAACGCCGGCTTTCATACAGAGTACTTCGCAGTCCGGGGGATCCTACAACAAGGTAAAACACATCAGCCAGTACTTGCAGCGTCTCTCGGCCCCAAGATTGATAATCGTGCTACTTAAGAACATGATCTAGTAAACAGCTCAAAGCAGAATCAGCACACCGGCAAGACTACCCGAGTCAGTTACTATAATCCTACAGTACCGAGGATCTACTGCATTCTCCAGATAATGCCAGAAATCTACACAGGAAAGATACAATGCTCGCTTACAGACGCTGAAGCTAGTTTACCACAGAGTACTCTCATTACCCTAGAAGAGATAACCATGCAAGCAATCTAGGCCGAAATCCTTGGGATATCACGCTCTTCCACCGACGCTGGCTATAGCTGCTTCGAAAAAGGAGTGTACTCGATCAAAGAGATGCGCCTGGTCTCTGCAGCATACAGAGCAGGCCATGAAGTAACTATGGCCGAGATCTTGAGCAATCCCGTCCTATGTCATATGGCTGCAGCTGTAAAAATGGTGACAACTGTAATTGGTAGATTAGATGAACTCAAGCAATCCCTTTTAGCTCTAACTGAAGATCGCGATGTCCTTTTCCGCGTTGTTAGAGAGGCGGCTAGGTATATACTGTGAGGTTGAAGTTGTAATGCGTAGATGGCATGAAAGGTGTGTTAGTCACTAGCGCAGAGAAGATAAAGACAAGCCCCTCAGTCATGGAACTCCCTTTACCAGATCTCCAGGTCCATCAAGAAGATTACAGACACGGATGTGTATACCTCTTCATCACTTTAGAGGTCACAGTTAAGTGTTGGAACGCTGATAAATCTCCCACAACCACCTAACACTACTTATCAGCCTCTGTTAGATATGGAGTTGAAAATCTCCATAATGATCCCTCGGAGAAATATACCCGGGATAATGATTTCTACTATTCTGCAAGCAGCGTGCACAGCCCACTATACGGATACGGATAATCCATTCGTTCTTCCACTCCTACTACTCCTTCACGAAGCCATCCTCTCCTTCTCCATTCACTACAGAATTAGCAAGAACGTGTCTAGAACCCAGAACTTGGTGATGGGATGCTATCAGTCTACCTTGCCTGTTTCCAGTAGCAGCTTTACCACAGCCTCATGCCCATTCGCCGCCGCCACCGAGAGTGGTATTTGGTTGACATCCACCTTGCCCGTCTCTAACAGTAGCTTTACCACAGACTCGTGCCCATTCTTCGCCGCCCAAAAAAGTGGCGTCCGACTATCCTCGTCATTTGAGTCAATTTCTACTTTGTCTGTCTCCAGCAGCAGCTTTACTACGGCTTCGTGCCCATTCTCTGCCGCCCATGAGAGAGTGTGGCCGAGCGAAGCGGGAGGTGAAGGCTGTGAGGAAGTTTTTAGCAGCTGAAAAACGCGTATGATTGGACCAGGGTATGGATATTATATCACTAGAGCCTGAAAAGAGAAGAATCTGACTTACCATAGGATAATCCTTGCTGGGTGGACCAAGGGCTTCCACCCTGTATGGATATCTCATATATTCATACAATTTGTGTTGCTCCTTACGCATGTCACTTGCCCATTTGTCAAATCTGATGCGTTTGAAGGCATCGAGATACGTTTCTTCGGAATCAGAGTACTCAATCTCGGTTAGTTCTTCTTCAGTCTCGGATATTCTAGCTTCATCACGGTTTCGATCCGCCAACGTTTTGACATGCTTCGACGGTTGTTTTACTTCGGAATCGACTTTGCGCTTTTTACTAGTTTGGTCAAACCATACGTCGCACTCTGAGCTAAATTTGGATCAGTGAGTAGGCGTTCACAACGTGAGATGTGAAGCTATAGTCGTATAGATCACACCTGCACCAAGGACACACGCGAAGTCAGGAGATTCGAAAGACCGAGGTAACTCACCAAGTTCTTCCCCCACCGACCGCTTCCACGAAGGTTCTTGAAGTGCAATGCGGCATTGGGTATTTATCACCCTCGGTGAACTCCTTCTCTAGAACAATAGCCATGTTGATCGACATTCTTGGGATAAGTACGCTGTAGCCAGACATAATAATCACCTGGTTGACGTTTTTGGCATTAAAGATCTCGAAATTTCCTGCTAAAACCTCAGTCTTACTAAGACCTTCCTTGAACCTTGCTTTAATCTCAGCATCAAGCGCTTCGATACTACACTCCGAAGGGAAGAAAAAGACTCGGCCTAGCGTATCATTGACTCTAACTAAAGCTTGGAAGAACGTAAAGCTGGTATCGATACTCAG
>KE598575.1:431501-468405 GCA_000444155.1 Cladonia macilenta KoLRI003786 | reverse complement strand
ATTAATACTTTTTAAATATATTAAAAATACTTTTTAATTTTACTATATATTTCTAAATATTTTTCAAATATTTAATAATAAATAAATATTAGTATATTTTAATAATAAATAAATAATAATATATATAAAATATATTAATATAATAACTAGTAGCTATTAGAGTAGCTTAGTATTAATAGTTAGCTATTATAAGTATTATATTAACACTACGCTAGCATAGATAAGTAGAATATATTATATTACCCTACTTTATCTTAATAAGCTTAAAGGGCGCATGCTTTATAAAATAAGATCCTTAGTAATTAATTTTTTAATATAACTTAATATCTACTACTACTATTTTATATCTTTAAGTAATCCTTAATAATCTTATTATATAATATTAATAAAGTATAATAGGCTTATATTATAATTCTAATTACTTTAATCTTTAAAGTTAAAGGCCTATATAAAATTTTATTTATAAAGGTATATAAAAGCCTATAAATAGATTATAAATAATATAAATAATATAAGTAGATTTATTAGAATCAACTATTAATATAGATATATAATAATAAAAGATTTAAGCTACTATAATAAAATAAAATATTAAAGAAATATTAAGAGACTCTAATAATAAGCTAGCTATAGATTATATAAATAAATAAAATATACTTCTCAAAAGTACTTTAAAGAGAGAAATTATATTTAATAGCCTAAATAATATATTTATATTAATACTAAAAATAATTTACTTTAAAAAAATATATCTATATTATAAAGTATTAGAAGGGGAATATATCTATTAATTTATTAATATAAGGATTAAGTTTTTATTAAGTTATAAATATTTTACTATTAATAAAAATAAGATCCTTTATTATATATAGTTACTTAAAARTAATATAYTATTATARTAATAAAGCTATTTTAAGTTAAAAAATATTAATAAATATATTTTTAAATATTTTTATAGCTTCTTATTAGACTTAATAATAAATTTAATAAATTATAAACTCCTTATATATAAGCGCTAGAATAATATAAAGTAAGATAAAAAATAATAAAATTCTATTTTTAAAATTTATTTAAAAGAGTTAAAAGCCTACCTAAAGCCTTTATTAAAGGTTTTTAAGATTAATATATTTCTTAATAAGTTATACTTAAATATAAAAAATAAGATTTTAAGTATTAATAATATACTAACTATATAAAAAAATATTTTAGCTCTTATAATTATATAAAAGAAGATTTTTAAATAATTTTAATAAAAATTTAATAAGCCTAACTATAAAGATAAATTCTTAAAAAAAAATATCTTAAAATATTCTAGTAATAATAATAAAGAGTTATTATTAAAATACTTTAAAAAAAATAAAAATAAAAATAAAAATTACTAAAATTTTAAATTAATTATAACTATCTTAAATAAGTTAGATAATAAGGCTAATACTTATTTTATATATAAAAGAAAGAGATATTAAAAGAAGAACTACTTATAGAAAAATTATCTAAATTTTACCCTAATTAATTTAATATAATTAAAAAATAATAATATCTTACTATTAAAATAGTAATAAGGTAAAAAGAAAAAAATTAATAAAAGTTTTTAATCTTTTATATCTTAAAGGCTAGATAATAACTTAAGATATATCTTATTTTTTTAAAAAATTAATTAATCTTAAAGTTAAGATTAACCTAATTATTTAATAATTTATAATATAATATAATTTATAGCTAGAATATATAGTCTTATTAATATTAATATAGCTAAGTAAATAAGATATTTATTATTATAAGATAATATATAAGATAAAGATAAAGAAAGAAAAGAAGGAAGAAAAATTACTAATACTTAAACATAGAATATAAAGTATTAAAAAAGAGTATTAAGGTATTTTAAACACTTAAGTATTATATTATAAGGAAATATTATAARGAAGTATTATAAGRAAGTATTATAAAAAAGTATTAATAAAAAGTATTTAAGAACTATAATAATATTTCCTCTTTAATATCTATATTTTTAAATAAACGCCTAATATTACTAGTCCCTAGAAATAAACAAGTCCTTATTATTATTATTAAAGTTAGATTTAAAGTTATTTACATTTAACTTAAAGTTACTTAATTCTTAAAAGTCTTTTAATTTTATTTTAAAAGTAGCTTAAGTTTTATAATTAAGATAGTCTAGATATTAAGAAAAATAAGCCTTTAAAATAATAATAAAGTTATATATATTTATAAATAGCTTTTAAGAAGGCCTATTAAAATCTTCTTAGGTACTAAAGCCCTAAAGATCTAACCTAGAGCTTTTACCCCTAGGGGGTGTTTAGCACAGTAGTTAGAGCAATCTATTATATTAATATATATTAAATTTTAGCTATTAATACTTAATCTTAGAGTTAATAATAGTTATTATAGGGTAGTATTTATAGGCCTAAGTATTAATTATAGGGTATAGTACTAAAAGAATCTAATTTAAAGATAAGTTATTAATAATAAGCTTAAAAAGGTTAATATAAAAAATATTATAATAAGACTAATCTAAAGGAAGCTCTAAATAATAGATATAAAAATTAATAATTTAAATAATAAAGAAAGAATCTTTAAATTTATTTAAAAACTTTTTTATAATCTATTAAGTTTAGAGGTTTTAGATATTAAGTTAAATAAGATCTCTAATAATATACTTTAATAT
This sequence comes from Cladonia macilenta KoLRI003786, assembly GCA_000444155.1. Classification (NCBI taxonomy): domain Eukaryota; kingdom Fungi; phylum Ascomycota; class Lecanoromycetes; order Lecanorales; family Cladoniaceae; genus Cladonia; species Cladonia macilenta. The sequence continues at coordinate 465,722 of KE598575.1, read as the reverse complement.
AAGTTAATAATATTTATTAATAAATTCTTTTTAGCTAGCTTAAGCTAGCTTTATTTATTTTTATAAAATCTTATTAATTTAGTCTATTTTTTTAATGAACTAGTTAGCTTAGAGTTAATTATAAATATTTTTTCTATTAATAAAGTTTATTTAATAAGATTTTAATTTTAATTTTATATAAAGGTATCTAGTCTAAGTCTATAATAAAAAGGGTATATTAAGTAGTTTCTAAAAAGTAATTATTAACTATAAATTTAATTAAAGATAATTATTTTAAAGAAAATTAATAAATATTTAAAGATATTATTTTATTATTATATTTATATTCTTAGTTTACCTATTAATTTTAGGGTAAAAGATAGTAAATAAATTAGCTTTTATATCTATCTAAAAATAAAATTAATATTAAAAGTAGCTTTTAAATTAAATATTTTAATTTATAATAAGAAAGAATAATAAGCTATAGTCTTTTTATATAAAAATATAAAATATTAAGATAGTATCTTTAATAATAATAAAGTTTATAAAAATATATATCTTTCTTTTAATTAGTTAATTAACTATAATAAAAATATTAGAATATTATTAGCTAAAGTAATCCTTATTTAATAAAAGAGTTATAATAAAATCTATAAAGATATAGGACTAGTAGTAATTAAAGATTTTTAAAAATTTTAAGATATTATAATAACGCTCCTTAAAGACTTTAATATAAAAATAAAGATAATAATTTTAAATAAAGATAATAATTTTAAATAAAGATAATAATTTTAAATAAATCTCTTTATATTAATAAGGAATCCTAGCTAGTAATAATAATAACTTAAAATCTTATAAATACTTATTTTATTTAAATAACTAATTATAAAGATATTATAGTCTTCTTAAATTAACCATAATCTAAGCTTATTATTATTAGGAATAAAGAATTAGTTTTTATAATAAATATATCCCTCCTAAGCTTTATATTTTAATAAAGAAAATCCTTTTAACTTCTATTTTTTAAAGATAAATATAGTAAGGATTATTTAAATTTATTTATTTTTTATATAAATAGCCTAAATTAAGTTATCTAGGCTAAGTATTTTAAGTTTATTTTTAAAATTAAGACTTAATTTTAAGAAATTAAACATAGTTTTTAAGAAAGTTTTAATATTAATAAAAATAAGTAAGACTTAAAATAAAAAAATCTTAATATTTTTAGGCTTTAAAATAATTTATTATTAATATTTATATTATTTATCATCTTTCTTTTTAAGGAGGTCTTTTATTTAGTAAGTAAAAATATTAACTTATTTATTTAAGCCTTTAAAATAATAAATAATCTTAAAGTTAAATTAAAAAAAATTCTAACTAATAAGCTTATTAATAACTTAATAGCTTAATAATTATAAAATATTTTAAACTTTTATAATTAGAAATTATTATAACAGGTTTTTTAGTCTCTTTAAGTTTTAAATACTAAACTTTAAATACTTAAATAATAATTAAAAGCTTTTTATTATAGATTTTATAATTATATTTAGTTAAAAGTATTTTAAAAGAGAAATAAATTATTAACTAAAATTATCTCTTACTATTATATTAAGATAAGACTTTAATAATAATATAATTTAAGATATTAGTTTCTACTATAATTTCTTTTTTTAAATTAAAATAAAGAAGGATAAAAATAGAAATAAAAATCTATTTTAAATTATTAAAAATAGCCTAATACTCTAAAATTTAATTAAAGATATAATCTTTTTTAATAAACTTTATTAATAGGCTAGCTATAATAAAAAATTCTTAAATAAATTATTAATAAAAGTTAATAAAATTAAGGAAGCTTTAAATATCTTTTATATTCTTTAGAAGTAATTAATTTATTATGATATAAAAAATTTCTAAATCTATTTAAATTTTTTAAATAGTAATTATTAATCTAAAATATTTAACTTTTATAATAAAAAAAGTATACTTATTAATATCTATTTATAAGTCTATCTTATATAGTTATTCTAAAACTTTTTATATATATTTTTTATATTCTATTTTTAAGTTACTATAAATTAAAATATTATTAATATAAGCTATATAGAAATTATTAAAGTATTTATAAAAAATATTATTAATATACTATTAAAAGATTAATAAAGTATTTACTAGCCTAAAAAGTATAACTAAAAATTTATATAAATTATAATAAATTTAGAAGATAATTTTTTATTCCTCTTCTATTATTATCTAAATTTTATTAAATATAGTAATAATATTAAGCTTAATAAACTACTTTATATAATAAATTTAAATAAGAATTTCCTAGATTAAAGGAAATTAATATTAATTCTTTATTATAATAATATTTAAAGTCTTATAATTTATATAGAGATAGAGGCCTCTACTTAATTTATAAATAAAAAGTATAGAAGAGGTAATAAATAAAATATTTAATTAAATAAAACCCTTAGCTAAATTTTTATTTAAAAATTTTTTAAGGACCTTAAACTTATTTTAAGATATATTATAAAGAGGACTATAATTTAATTCTTTACTAAATTATAACTTAATTTTATAGTTATAGAGTTTATAAGATAATAGCTTATTTATCTTATTTTAAGAAAATATATTTAGGTAGTTATAATATTCTATAGAAAGAATTATAGCTAAGTTAATATAAGTCTTTAAAATTAATATCTTCTTAATATTTTATATAGTAGCTAAAAAAAGCTTAATTTTAAGCTATTTTATAATATAAATAAAAAGAATAATATTAATAAGTTAGATTTTTAGGGGGTCTTAGGGCTTTTAAGATATAAAAGTATTAGATATTATAAAAACTTCTTTAAACTTAATATCTTTAAAGAGAGGTAATAATTCTAAAGAGATTAAGTTTTTTTTTAAATATAAATAAAGTATAATTTAATACTATTCTAACTAAAATAACCTAAGAATAATAAATTTATTAGATAAAAAGATTAAAAAGAAAGTTATTAAATTAATAAAATATCCTAAAATATTTACTTAAATCTAAATATATTAAGTTATAAGATTTATAGTAGTTAATTAATTATTAAAGCTTTTTAGCTATTAAAATATTTCAAAATTAAAATAAAAGAAAGAGTTAGTTTTTATATAAATTATATTAAGAAAATTAATAGTAGTATTAGTATTAGAAAACTAAATTATAAAGATTTTATTATCTTTATATTTAAAAGTATATCTAGATATAAGATAGCTTTTAGAAATTTTTTTTAAATAATAAATTCTTATTAAATACTAAAAAGTATATTAAAATTTAAATATAATTAAAGGGTCTTAGTATATAATTATATATAAGGATTAAGCTTTTCTTTACTTAAAAGGAGTAACTAGCTAAGAAGTAAAATTAATAAAATTAATTTAAATATTATAAATAGCCTAAGCTTATTTTTTTTTTATAATTTTAGGCTAAGTAGCCTAGATTACTATAATAAAAATATAAAATATTATTAATATAATACTAATATCCTTAAATAGTTAGAGGGCCTTAAAGGTTAATATAAAGATAAGGGTTTACTATAGAAAAGTCTATTATAATATTAAAGTTATAAATTAATATATAAATAATAAATAAATTCCTAGTAATAATAAAGATTATAATAATTATAATAATATATATAAAGAAGATAGCTAGCTTAATAAAATAATAATAAATATCTAAAAGTTAATACTTAATAATAAATTAATTAAAAGTAAAAGACTTAATATTTATAATAACTAAATAATTTTAAAATTCTTTATTAAGACTATTTTAAAAATAGAAATATTAGTTAATATTATTATACTTTATATCCCTAATTTAATATTAAAAGTTAGTAAGGTATTTAAAGGAAAAATAATTTATTTATTTTAATATAATAATCTTTTTCTAGGCTATATTTTTATAGTTAAGGTTTTTAAAGCTTAATTTTAAGATAATATAAAACTAATCTATATTAAGGATTATAGTAAGATTCTTTAGTTTATTAATTTAAAATAAAAATTAAATTATAGCTTTATTTATTAATCAAGAGAAGATATATATTAATTTATTATATTTTAAAGAAAACTAATTTTTATTTATTTAAAGCTTTTATTAAAGCTTAAATTTAAATCTCTTTAAATTATCTTATTTTCTATTAAACTTTAATAAGTTTAGATATTTAGTTAAATATATATAAAATATAAATATTATTAAAGCTAAGAGGGTAGCTTATTAAATTTATTAAAAACTCTATTAGAGCTATTTTTTATAGAGTTAAAAATCTTAGGTTTTAGCTTTTAAGACCTTTAAAGTTTAATTAATATTTTAGAATTTTTTAAATATCTAGTCTCTCTTAATTTAAATAGTAATAATATAATCTTAATATTAAACTAAAGTAGTTAAAAAGGTTTAGATATAAATTATATTTTAAAAGACTTTAATTCCTTTTTTAAAAATCTTTATAATATTATTAACTATATCTATTAAAATAGGGTTTTATAGGCTTAAAGTAGAGATAAAGAAATTTTTATTAATTAAAATAAATCTTATAAACTTACCTATATTTAAAGAGGTATTAAGAAAAAGTTTTATATTTTTAAAAAATTTAATAATAATAAGGTAGAGTTAATAATATTAAATTAAAATTATAATCTTTATAATATTATAATTTTAAGGTATAGAGATATTAGATTAGGATTTTAAAGTTTTATTTAAAAATAATATCTAATATATAAGATAAAGATAAAGAAAGAAAAGAAAAAAAAGAGATTACTAATACTTAAATATATAATATAAAATATTAAAAAGGGGTATTAAAGTATTTTAAACACTTAAGTATTATATTATAAGGAAATATTATTAAGAAGTATTATAAGGAAGTATTATAAAAAAGTATTAATAAAAAGTGTTTAAGAACTATAATAATATTATTAGTAGTTTTATTACTACTATTAATAAATTACTTAGTCTTAATTACTTACTCTACTAGATAGTAGAAATATATAGCTTTATTTAATAATTTATTCTCCTCTATATTTTCCTAAATTATTTTATAGGACTTTACTCGCAAACTTAAGCTACACTATAAATTAATAATTCCTATAAAAAAATCTTTAAAAGCTAGATAGCTCTTAAGTTACTTAGCTATATTATACTATATATTATTTACTTTAAGTGATGCTTGGATTGAGCGAGCATTCTTGGTTTGTTTCCGCACTTCAGTAAATGTAGAGATGATTGTGCTGCTTAAGGTGGCTATGGTTGCTGCTTTGAGATCGTCGAGCTCAGCCTGTAAGGATTGGGCCTAGCGGTTGAAGGGGGATTGAGGCTTATAGGGAGTAGAGGGAAGAGGCATCAGTTTGATAGGCGTGAGGAGTCCCAGCTCAGCTACCTATTGTATATCAGTTGTGATCGTACTGACGGGAGTCGCTCACCGACGTTTTGCCTCATATTGGCGTTGATGGAGCGGAGAGCCTGACGAGTGAGAGGCCGTGTTGACCGTGGCTTCTTATTGCTTGCGGGTGATAAAGGATGCTGTAGTGCCTTGCGCTTTACGCCGTGAAGCTTGCAAGTGCTAGCAGCTGGAAGAGTTAAGGATTGGGGTGATAGAGGCGTGAGAGAGGGACAAGGTGGTGATGGATATGGTGGTCGAGACAACCAGCTAGCTACGCTCAGCTGGTCCTCTAGCGGCATCTGGACACATGCACAAGAGTAACCGCAATTGCTTGAAGCTTCAAAGGAGGAGGAGAGTAACTGAGTGACTGGCCTGGTTGTACCAGTGCTGTTGGTGTTTGATGTTGGGTGCTTTGGTGATGGGCGGAATACTTCCGCAGCTAAGCTGGGACGCGTGTTGGCCCCGCAACCGAATAGTCCTAGAGGGCAGACCCCTAAAAGATACCCCGGAGTTTACCACCGGAGCCTTAGACCTCGCCCCGGAGCAAGCCCCGGAGCAAATCTCTCGCCCCCATATCTTTTTCCTAGGGGACCAACTTTAGGCTTCTCACTCCCTCTGAGCACCACCCGGCTAAATACTTGCTAATCTCAAACGTCACCTAAACAAGAACTATACAATGTCTTTGAATACAGGCCAGTACATAAGTAATCAATAAACAAGATAAAGTACGGATCTATTCAAGCGTAGTGAGTTTCTGGCGCGCTTTAACTTGCTGCTTTACGCTGACACCGTGTAAGAACAAACTCTTCAAAGTATACTGCGTTGTCTTCCGACTGGAATTAATACATGCTTCAGCTAGAAGATCCCTACAAGGAGGATATACAGCCAGTCTCCGCTGCTCTCTTACCTCTGTCTTCATTACGTTCTCCTCTATGCCGAGCATAATATACTTCTCACTGTTCGCTATCACCTAGTTAGACAGGAAACCCCACTGGCCTAGGTTGGTGATGATAAGTGCTTATATACTTGTCAGCCGCAGGTCGTCGTATATAAAGGGTGTTGACTCACTCTTCGGCGGTTACCCATCCAAAATGATGAAAAGTCCCAAAACGGAGATAGAAATGACACCATCTAATAAACTCCATTCCAGGTCCCCAACCTCAATTCCTCAGCTTCCATATCTCCAGCCTCCGAACCCCCAGCATATGGCATGCCCAACTCGCTTCCAGATGCATCAGATTGCTCAACCGCTGTTGCTGAGCCAGAACTCGCTGTACCGTGAAAAGTCCTTTCGCTGAAGTGTGTACTCTCAGGCGATAATGTCCGTATATCGTCTGGTACGTGCGCCAGATCGAAACGCGACAATACTATCGCTATTACTCGTCCTGGTATCATCATCAAAGAGCATACAGAATCGGTTATAACTCCACGCCATCGCAGTAACGGACCTCCTCCTCCTTCTTCTTCTTCTGTCGAGATAAGATTGATAGCCCCTGCTATGCCAGATGTAGATGTCCCTCGCAAGTCCAATCGTCCTACCGAGCTTGAGGAATGTAACGACCTTAAGGAAGGTAACGACCTTAACGATTGTAACAACCTTAAGGAATCTGAATCTGAGGAGCTTGCCGAATATGTTACACTCCTTAAGTCAGTCTCTATCTCTCGCTGCCAATCCGCAGACGGTAAGGTATATGTCACATTGTTTAACGCAGCGTCTAGCTCTCGGCCCCAGTCCGTAGTCGGTAGCTCTCTCGCGGCTTGTTGGATCCTTGGAGCCAATTGCTCGTGAAATTGGTGGATTTCTGCTGTTGTGTACCGCGGTGAGCGTGGTGTCCATGGCCGTTCAGGGTGCTGTTCTGGGGTGTGCGGTGTATTCGGTGTCCATGGCCGTGGAATTTGCCGTTCTGGAGTCCGTGGTGTAGTCGGTGATGCTGGTGGTGCTGATGAGTATGCTTCGCCCGCTACCTGATTTGAGCGCCTTAGGGACGCTACTTGTACTTACAATTGCGTCGTTCTGTACTTTCGGGGCTCAGATGAGGTACCACTGGCGTCCTCGATCTTCTTCGGGTTTGCGACAAACTCCACATCTGTTCACCTCGTTAGCTAAGCTGTCTCTTCACTCTGATCCCTACTTACCTTCAGTCCTTTACACTTCGTTGATGGCAAGGGATAGGCCTGTGTTAGGTACTTAGGTGGTGGCTCTGTCTGACTCTCTTGCCAGTCTTTTGTATACTAAGAGCCTGCTTATTTTTCAATGCTATGGTTGTGAGCCACCTCGTCAAGTATGTTTGTAGAGTTGTGTCGGAGTTCAGTTAGATAGGTAGGAGAGTGTTGATAAGAAGTTAGGTTTAGCGGGTTGGAATACCCAATTAAAAATTTTGAAAGTGTTATATTCAGATTTTTCGGTACTAACACACACATTTGCCCAAGTCTCAGACGATTGGTCGGATTTTCACTCTGTACATAAAGGAAAGCTGGGCCCCAATATTTACAACACGTCTAGAATATTCGTATTGTGCGCTGAGAAAATTAATCTCTGCTATGCACAGTAGTTTCTTTCGCGCTTTAGGTAAACTTAACGACGGAGTATTTCTTCAAGCGCTTCGACATATGTATTCCAACAAAGACTAAGTTTATAATTCTGTATTCTGACCTCAAGCCCTTATAATTAATATCATCGACGAAATCGCTGTTTCAAAGCAAACAAGTTCTTAGAGAAAGAACGGTATCAGCGGGTTAATATGGAAATACTTCACAGCAGCATCCTCCTAACGAGGGTTTCTAGGAACAGACCTCCTTATACAGTTTTTTGAGATCATTTAAAGGGCTGTTCAGATACCTCGCTTTGTCCTTACTCCTTAAACTACAATTAATGTTACTACTAGTAGTGATGCAGTAGCCATACTATTTCCCTTGATATTCTACAATCTCAAACGTCATTTAAGGTCAATGCGTTGCCTGCTTAACAAGCTGAATAACGCTGCGCGAAATCACAGACTCTCAGGTTATTATGTCTAAAGGACCTTGTGAGCTTCCCTATTTTGATACATATATTAAGGAGGCTGCTTGTTTGCATTCACTATTTACACTACCTTTTAAATGAGTTGTGTCTACAGGCGGCGTAATCATCTGTGGCCGCCGCTTTAAAGCTAGAACTAATATTGCTATAATTGCTCGGGTTACTCATCGAGACGTAAATGCTTTGGGCAAGGATTCGATGAGCAGAGACCCAGACAATCGCTTTATAAAGGAAACAGGCGAAGACTTAGGGACAACGCGATGTTTAGTGTAAGTGATGACCCAAGCCCAGCCTCAGCTTGTTAATAAGACTCCTATAGGAATGTGTTATCCGTTGAATTATACTCTTCCAGCATCAACCATTCTATATTATTCTTCTAATTGCTATCTATACCCTTAGGCAAACAATCTAGATCCCCACTAAAGAAAACAATAATACTACACTTGTCTATCGAGTTCATATCCACTACGCGATGCAAACTGCTTCTGTAGCAAACACTCGTCTATTCACTCGCTATACTCTCTACATTAACCACATAAGCGTCTGGGTCCGTTATTACAGACACCTATCTGTCTTCTAGCGCGCTGTAAACATCAAGTCTTGGATTCTAATCCGTCATCAGTAGCGTGATGGCTCCAAAGCCTATGTGGCTTACTGGCGCCAATCAACGGCTTGCTTAAGCGTGCCTATGTTGTAGAAGGGCAGTGCAGTAGGTCGTAGTGGCTCGGCGGCGGCGTAGACATGAAGTCGTTGCAGATATACGGGTCGTATAGCAATGAACCAGCGAGGATAGAGAGGATGGAGAGCGTTAGGTAGGTAATGCCTTTATAGTAGGGTTCAAACGGCTCGCGGAATTCGGTAGGAGAGAGGAGAGTTTCTACTGGTCAGACGCTGTGACTCAGGGAGAAGCGAGTGGAAAAGGTACTTAGGTTGTTGACGTGGATAGCACCTGCGCCAGCTGCACTGTTTTTAAGCACAGCATCGATAACAGCATCTGACATGGGCTTGTAACCTTAGCCTTTAGGATGCATGACACGGATCCAGGTAATAGGTAGCATTTGGTACTAGACATCTTCTTGGGCTAATTTGGTGAGCGTAGCAGTCATAGAATCCACATCGCTAAAGGCTGGATTTATCTGTGAAAGATTCCTATTGGCGGCCTTGATCTGATCTTCTGTTGATTGACCAATTTTTGGCAGGATCAGGACAGAATCTACCTGGTCGAAAAAAGTACCAGTACTAAGGCCCGTGGCTGAGGTAGGATTCTTGTACGGGCTGTTATAATGGATGAACCATGTCCTATCCTGAGTCGGGCTTTTGTGGTAGCCGGGATCTGCTTCTACCTCGCAGAAATGATGGTTGTTGTACGCGTCTTGGAATCCGTCGACATAATAAATGCCTCCACCAAGACCTATGTTTAATGCATCTACTACCGTGCTAAGCAGTGAATTGAGACTGCTGTGTGTTAGCTGAAGAATCCTTCTCATCATTGGGTCTGACTCACTCGTCCACTAGGGAGTTCATATCCGAGCGAAGTTCTTGAGTCAGATATACATCGTCCCTATAGTACGGTGTCCAGCTGACTATGTCGCATTGGGGATTTTGGGCATTCCAGAATTCGATATAGCCGGTGATGTACCTTTACGAACAAATAAAATCAGTATCAGTTGAATTACTACAGAGACAAAAGTAAAATGCAGAAAGCAAAATCCACATGTCACGAGATAACTTACAACTGAAATCCTACATTAGCAGTCCTGGCTCTAAGCAAAATACTAGATATCGCGGAGATTAATATTAGTTTAAAGACCTTAGTAGGATCGTCTAGCGCTGTATAAGCGTTTTTCAGAAGCTGGGTATAATCCTACCGGTCTGATTAGTAATCTCGTAGCTAATTACAGGTAATCGACGTACCCCATATCCAACCCAATAGTATAAGCAAGCATTAACAATCTAATCCATGTCAGTATTTATCCAAACGGCAATCTAATATGATACTTACATCTCCAAATCCAAGATCATTACCACCAATGCTCAAAGTTTCAATCTGAGGATTTCCAATGTTCGGATACTCCGCGGTCAAGTCGGGTGTTCCAAGCGAAATTTGTTTATCTACCACATCTTGCATCTTGGCGCCAGAGCAAGCTTTGAAGACAAAGGTACGAGAGGTAGTATGACCTAGAAAGCGTGCATCATTGTTCATCTGATTTAGATATGATTGTTTGAACCAACTACACCAATATTCCAGCTGATCATCAGGAACATCAGCGCTAATCCCTGCCGCGAATGAGTCTCCGATAGCTAGCCAGTCGGTGATGTCTCGGTTTATATTGGTTGGGGCGACATATTTTAGTACGTTGGCAGCAGCAATCGCCGATGCTATAGGATCAGTGGCAGAAGTAGTATTACGGTTATTAAAAGGAATAGCAAGACTACTGCCGATGAGCGTAACTAGAAGGGAATGTATAATTGCCATTTATGGAACCGCAATGGGACTTGGCTAAGGTTTGGCATAAAACACTTTGGACCAACACCAGTCTTAGGCTGGCTATTATGTACTTGAGTCTCTGCGACTTTATAGACTAGAGAGATGTAGTCTAAGCCTCTATCTAGGAAGATATTGTCTGTTAGATATTGGGGAGGCGATGAAACATCTAGACCTCATAAAACGAACCATGTATCATGAGCCTATTTGGAAGAGGCACGGTGACCAGCCTCCATCCTGTGGGCAGCCCGGCTAAGAGATTCTCATTGATTGGTTGCTATCCGAAGGCGTAGGTAAGCACGTCAAAGTGTTCTTCGCACAATCCACGATCCACGATCCACAATCCACACTGAAATTTGATTCTCAGCTCCGTCTGACTGAGGCCAAAAGGGAGCTGCAGGCCACAACTGACATCAGCCAACTCTTGCCGGAAGCAAAGCGCAAGAAAATCATTACGATAGCCTCCCGGATGGATCAAAGCGAAGACCCAGCCCTGGAGAAATCAGTGGCCGGCAGCCGCCAGGCACCCGCTTAACTAAGCTGGGACGCATAGTATACTAATAAGGCGAAGTAATTCCTGGTAGAGGTTTCAAATGCTCCAACTGGTAGTAGCCGTTTACCGTGTGAAACGCACTGCGAGATCCTGACGCTGACTGTTACATTACAGCCCCTCATAGGCCTTGTTGGAGATATGAGGCTTCAGCTGATCCTTACTCTCAAGCAGCTGTGGATGCATGAAGTAAGTGCTCAGGACTAGACTTGGCAACAACATCATTCATTCACCTCGCAAGACTCGACATCTTTAGATTGGAATATCTTGTCGTTATGTAGCATACATCTGTCGTTGTCCCTGAGCATCCCCACTTTATGCAGCCAACGAGCCGATCCTGGTCATGTTGGTACCCATGACGGAGGAGTCTGGTGGGTAGGGGCTGTGGCTGAATCCTGGCGCTTAGATTGGGGGGGGGGGCGTCTATTTATAGCTTCTCGGGCTAGGGGCTCTCGTTTCAGCCGCCGAGTTTTAGCCTAGCTATGGCGGACGATAACTGACAGTAGGATAAAACTAAACCACTAAAAAAATTTTGAGCTTTAGCTCTACTAATCACTTTAAATCTACTTAAATAAGCTCTTCTATAACTATTTTCTATTATAAATATATAGTTTTTAATACTATTACTATATAATAGTATATTATTATTATTTATATAACTTTAATCCTAATATAGTTAGCTATAAAATCTTTAATTTAATATTTTATATAATATTTATTTCCTTCTTTCTTCTTTATTATTATATATTAATATTAGATATATATATAATAAGTACTTTATTTATTTCTTAAATAATATATTCTATTCTAAGTATTATATAAGAGGCTAATTATTATATATTTATTATAATAATAAATTACTTAAATATATTAGAACCTTCTTAATAGGAGTATTTAACTTAATATAATTAACTAAAACCTTTTACTTTTTATATATAGTATATTAAGTAGGAATTTTTTTAAGGTAAAATATACTAATCTATTTTATAATAATAATTATTATATATTTAGTAAGTAATTACCTATTATATATAAATATAGTTTTAATTTAATCTTAAGGTTTATCCTTTATTACTACTTCTTTAAGATTAGTTATAAGATATATAGTATATTCTATATTAGGAACCTTTATTAGTAATAAAAAGATATTCCTAGAATACTAATATATATCTAGTTATTTTAGAGGGGGGTATAATAATTATAAATAACTAGATTATATTTTAATATACTTTATATAAGATAATTAACTTAGCTATAATAATAAATTATCATATAATAATAAAGGAGATAATAAAGAGCCTTAGGAAAACTTTAATAAGGTAAGTACTTTTAGAAAAAAAAAAGTAATTGTTACATAGAATTAAGTGGTAGAAAGATGATATATTTCTAATACACTAAAGTGCCTACTTATAGTAGGGCCTGCCTATAGGCAGAAGGCATAGTTGCCTATAGGCAGATATAATTAGGCCTATTAAAGGGAATTAAGTATAGTTGCCTATAGGTAGGTATAATTAGGCCTACTAAAAAGAATCTATAATAATCTACCCCTCTCTAACAATACTTAACACTCTTATTAGTATATATTAAAAGAATATAAATATTAAATATCTAGATAGTCTTCTTTAAATATTTATACCCTTTCTTAATTATATCTATCCTATTCTTTTTCTTATAAGTATAGATTAGCTTTATAATATTATCTAATAAATCTTCTCTATACTATTTATTTTATTTAGGTTTATAGCCTTTCTAATATACTAAGTACTTTTTTATTATAAGCCCTTTTCTATATTAATAGGTTCTATAATTAATAAGCTTTTTAATTTTTAAAGACTTCTACTTATTAGTATCTCTATTAATAAAGATTAAATTAAGATAATTAAGAATAAATTATTAATATAAGTTTATCCTATTTAAAATTAATTCTAGTAAATAATAAATACTATAAAATAAATTTATTAATAAAGAAGGATCTTAATTTTATATATAAGTTTCCTAATATATTTTTTAATTAGAAAAGGTTTATATTATTATTAAAATAGCTTTTAAAAAGAATATCTAAAAAGATAATATTTATAATAAAAATAAAGAAATATATAACTTCCTTTAAAAAGTATTAAAAGCTTATATTATTTATTATATTATATTTTTACTTTAATTATAGTAAAATTAATAGTATTAATAATTTTAGATTAATAAATTAACTACTTTATTATAATATTTAAGTTAAAGTTATTTAAGGTAGAAAATATTAAATTTAATACCTTTAATATTTTAAATTTATAAATAATTTTATTTAGAGATTTATTAGTAGTAGTAAAACTACTATTTTTAAAAATAGCTTATAAAGTAAGAGATAGAGTAGGCTATAAAGCTTTATTAATATTAAATAATAAAAATTAAAGTATAATTTTTATAGATTAATTAATTCTCTTATTCTATTTATCTATTTAAGGGTAATATATTATAGATATTAATAATAATATATTTAATTTCTTAAATATTATTTACTAGAATTTTAATAAGAACTTAAGATCTCTATTAAAAATAATAATAATAGAAATCCCTTAATTAAAGATTTAAAGATAATTAATAATTTATAATATTTAATATTTTATACTATAAGTAGATTTTTTAGTAATTAGACTTATTTATTTACTAAATTTATATATAATTATAAGTAAGTAGTTAAAGCCTTCCTTTATAAAAAAAAGCTAATATAAAGTCTATAGTTATAATATAAAAAGATATATTTATAAAATTAATTAATTATAATTCTTTATAAGATTTATAATACCTTATTTAATATAGTAAATATATAGGATAATATTTAATAAACTTTTAAAAATACTTAGATAAATTATAAATATAAAGACTTTCTATAATGTATTAATAGGTTTAGTAGAACTTAGAGTAATATAAATAATAAATAAATTTAAATATTTTTTCTTTTATAATTTAAGGAATAATAAGTCTTACCTTAATATTAAAGCTAATATAATATAATAAATTATTAATTATCTTAAAATATCCTAACTTCTATTAGGTAGTAGATATAATAAAAAATTTAGAAATAATATAAAATTATTATAGTTCTTTAATACTTATTATTAATACTTCTTTATAATACTTCCTTATAATACTTCCTTATAATATTTCCTTTTAATATAATACTTAAAGTATATTAAATACTATAATACCCTTTTTTAATACTTTATATTATATATTTAAGTACATCTACAAATGTTTTTTATAGATAAGTTTTAGATAAGATTAAATAAGATTAGATAAAGTAGTTATATCTACTTATTTAATCTTATCTAAACTTAACTATTTAGTATTAGAATTAATTAATGCTTTAATGGAGCTACTATAGAATAGCCCTATAAACTTAGTTATAGAGTTTAAACCTATCTACACTAGTAAAAAAAAAGGAATATAATTAATAGTTATTAGAAATACTAGTAGTACTAGTAGTACTAATAATATAGCCCTATAACCCTATATAGCCCTAACCCTAATTCATATATATATATTTTTTATAAAAATTCTAAATCTAAAATTAGATTTTAGATAGAAATTAAGATAAGCTTTAAAAAGCTTTCTTAAAATATCTATTTTTAGCGCTAGGAGCTAAACTTTAATAAACCTTAAAAATATTTCTATATATAGTAATATTANGCTCTAGGGCTACCTACTATTCTATAGCGACATAAAAAAACTCATCTAAAAAACTTTTGTAGATGTATTAATAACCTTTCTTTCTCCTTTTCTTTCTTTATTTTTATCTTATATATTAAATATTACTTATAGATAGGACTTTAGAATTCTAATCTAATACTCTTATACCCTATAATCATACTATTATAAAGATTATAATTATAATTTAATATTATTAACTCTACCTTATTATTRTTAAATTTTTTAAAAAATATAAAACCTTTTCTTAATACCTCTTTAAATATAAATAAGTTTATAAGGTTTATTTTAATTAATAAAGGTTTTTTTATTTTTACTTTAAGCCTATAAAACCCTATTTTAATAGATATAATTAATAATATTATAAAGATCTTTAAGAAAAGAACTAAAGCTTCTTAAGATATAATTAATATTTAAACCCTTTTAACTACCTTAGCTTAATATTAAGATTATATTATTATTATTTAGACTAAGAGGGACTAAGTACTTAAAGAATTCTAAGATATTAATTAAATTTTAAAGGTTTTAAAAGTTAAAACTTAGGACCTTTAATTTTATATAAAGTAGCTTTAATACTATATAGACTAGCTTTAATAAAGCCTTTAATAAGCTTAATAAGCTACCCTTTTAGCTTTAATAATATTTATATTTTATATATACTTAACTAAATATCTAGACCTACTAGAATTTAATAAAAAATAAAATAATTTGAAAAGATTTAAATTTAAGCTCTAATAAAAGCTTTAAATAAATAAGGATTAATTTCCTTTAAAATATAATAAATTAATATATATCTTCTTTTAATTAATGAATAAAGTTATAACTTAATTTTTACTTCTTACTATTACTAAGAATTTGCCTACTATTTATATATTAATTTATAACTCTAATATTATAATAGACCTTTTTATAGTAAACCCTTACTCCTATACTAATCCTTAGGGCCCTCTAACTACCTAAGAATATTAGTATTATATTAATAATATTTTATATCTCTATTATAGCGATCTAGGCTACTTAGCTTAGGATTATAAAAAAAAAAAATAGACTTAGGCTACTTATAATATATAAATTAACTTTATTAATTTTATTTTTATACTAGCTACTCTCTCTAAATAGAGAAAAGCCTAGTCTTTATATATAGTTATATACTAAGACTTCTTAATTATATTTAAATTTTAGTATACTTCTTAGTATCTAGTAAAAAGTTATTATTTAAGAAGATTTCTAAAAGTTATCTTATATCTAAATATACTCTTAGATATAAAGATAATAAAATCTTTATAATTTAGCTTTTTAATATTAATATTATTATTAATTTTTTTAATATAATTTATATAAAAACTAATTCTTTTTCTTATTTTAATCTTAAAATATTTTAATAGTTAAAAGGCTTTAATAATTAGCTAGCTACTATAGGCCTTATAATTTAATATACTTAGATTTAGGTAATTATTTTAGGATATTTTATTATTTTAATAATCTTTTTTTTAACCTCCTTACTTAATAAACCTATTATTYTTAGGTTATTTTAGTTAGAATAATATTAAGCTATAATCTATTTATATTTTAAAGAGAATTTAATCTTTTTATAATTATTATTTCCCTTTAATAATATTAAGCTTAAAGAAGTTTTTATAATACTTAATACTCTTATATCTTAAGAGTCCTAAGACTTTCTAGAAATCTAACTTATTAATACTACCCCTTTTACTTATGTTATAAAATAGCTTAGAATTAAGCTTTTTTTAGTTATTATATAAGATATTAAAAAGATATTAGTTTTAAAGATTTATATTAACCTAGCTATAATCTTTTTTATAGAATATTATAATTACTTAAATATATTTTTTTAGAATAAGATAAATAAGCTACTACTTTATAAACCTTATAATAATAAAATTAAGTTATAACTTAGTAAAGAACTAAGTTATAACCTTTTTTATAATATATTTTAGGATAAGCTTAAGGTCCTTAAAAAATTTTTAAATAAAAATTTAATTAAGGACTTTAATTAGTTAAGTATTTTATTTATTATCTTTTTTATACTTTTTATTTATAAGTTAAGTAAAGGCCTCTATCTCTATATAAATTATAGGGTTTTAAATATTATTATAATAAAAAACTAATACTTATTTTTTTTAATTTAGGAAATTCTTACCTAAATTTATTATATAAAGTACTTTACTAAGCTTAATATTATTACCGCTTTTAATAAAATCTAGATAGTAATAAAGAAGGAATAAAATATTATTTTTTAAACTTATTATAGCTTATATAAGTCCTTAGTTATATCTTTTAAATTAATAAATACCCTAGAACTTTCTAAGAATATATTAAGAACATTCTTTATAAATATCTTAATAATTTTTATATAGCTTATATTAATAATATTCTAATCTATAATAACTTAAAAATAGAATATAAGGAATATATATAAAAAGTTTTAAAATAACTATATAAAATAGGTTTATAAATAAATATTAATAAATATACTTTCTTTATTATAAAAGTTAAATATCTTAGTTTAATAATTATTATTTAAGGAATCTAAATAAACTTAGAAAAAGTTTTTATTATAAGAAATTAACTACCTTTTAAAAATATAAAAGATATTTATAGCTTCCTTAGCTTTATTAACTTTTATTAATAATTTATTTAAGGATTCCTTATTATAGCTAGCCCCTTAATAAAGCTTATTAAAAAAGATTATATTTTTAATTAAACCTTAGAATATTAAGCTACTTTTAATAATTTAAAAAAAAAATTTATTTTTATTTTTATTCTTCTTTACTTTAACTTAGAAAAAGAAATTATAGTAAAAATTAATATCTTAAATTATATTATTATTAAAGTTTTATCTTAATATAATAATAAAAAATAATTTTAGCTAATAGCTTATTTCTCTTTTAAAATATTTTTAGCTAAATATAATTATAAGATTTATAATAAGAAGCTTTTAGTTATTATTAAATATTTAAAATTTAGTATCTAAAACTTAAAGGGACTAAGAAACTAATTATAATAATTTCTAATTATAAGAATTTAAAGTATTTTATAATTATTAAGYTATTAAGTTAYTAATAAGCTTATTAGTTAGAATTCTTTTTTTAGTTTAATTTTAAGATTATTTATTATTTTAAAGGCTTAAATAAATAGGCTAATATTTTTACTTATTAAATAGAAGACCTTTTTAAGAGAGAAGATAATAAATATTATAAATACTAATAATAAATTATTTTAAAGTTTAAAAATATTAAGACTTCTTTATTTTAAGTTTTATTTATTTTTATTAATACTAAAATCTTTTTAGAAATTATATCTAACTTTTAAAAATTAAGTCCTAATCTTAAAAATAAACCTAAAATATTTAGCCTAAATAATTTAATTTAAGTTATTTATATAGGAAGTAAATAAGTTTAAAAGATTCTTATTATACTTACCTTTAAAAAATAGAAGTTAAAAGAGTTTCCTTTATTAAAATATAAAGCTTAGGAGGGATATATTTATAATAAAAACTATCTTTTTATTCTTAATAATAATAAACTTAGATTATAGTTAATTTAAGAAAATTATAATACTTTTATAACTAGCTATCTAAGTAAGATAAAAACTTATAAGATTTTAAATTATTATTATTACTAATTAAGACTCTTTATAAATATAAAGAGATTTATTTAAAATTACTATTCTTACTTTTATATTAAAGTTTCTAAGAAGCGTTATTATAATATCTTAAAATTTTTAAAAATCTTTAATTATTACTAATCCTATATCTCTATAGATTTTATTATAACTTTTTTATTAAATAAGGATTTCTTTAGCTAATAAGATTCTAATATTCTTATTATAATTAATTAACTAATTAAGAGGAAGATATATATCCTTATAAACTCTACTATTATTAAAGATACCGCCTTAATATTTTATATTTTTATATAGAAGGATTATAACTTATTATCCTTTATTATTATAAATTAAGATACTTAATTTAAAAGCTATTTTTAGTATAAATTTTATTTTTAAATAAATATAAAAGTTAACTTATYTAYTACYTTCTAYCCTAAAACTAATARRTAAATAGAAAATATAAATATAATAATAAAGTAATACCTTTAAATATTTATTAATTTTTTTTAAGATAATTAGACTAAATAGCTATTTTTAGTTAAGTTTATAATTAATAATTACTTTTTAAAAATAACTTAATATATCCTCTTCTTTATAGACTTAGGCTAGTACCCTTATATAGGAATAGAACTAAAATTTTATTATATAAACTTTATTAATAAAAAAGATATCTATAATTAACTCTAGGCTAATTAATTTACTAAAAAATAAATTAGATTAATAAGGTCTTATAAGAATAAATAAAGCAAGCTTAAACTAACTAAAAAAAATTTATTAATAAATATTACTAACTTATATTAAAGTATATTATTAGAGATTTTATCTAATTTAATATTTAAAACCTTTAAACTTAATAAGCTGTAAAGAAGCTTTTAAATAAATTAAAAAACTTTTTTATTATTATTTAGGTTATTAATTTTTATATTTATTACCTAGAGCTCCCTTTAGACTAGTCTTATTATAATATTTTTTATATTAACTTTTTTAGGCTTACTACTAATAATCTATTCCTAGATTAAATTCCCTTAGTATTATACTCTATAATTAATATTTAAGGTTATAAGTATTATCCTATAATAGTTATTATTAATTTTAGGATTAAATATTCCTAACTAAAATTTAATATATATTAGGAAGGTTTTAATAGGCCTTTTTAGAAATTATTTATAAATATATATAATTTTATTATTATTTTAGAGGCTTATTTTTCCTAGTACCTAAATCACCCTAGTTATAAGACTTAGGCTATTTTTAAGATAAGATTAAAGGACTTTTAAAAATTAAATAACTTAAAATTAAATATAAATAACTTTAAACCTAATTTTAATAATAATAGTAAGGATTTATTTATAAATTAATAATATTAAATATCTATCTAAGAATATAGACCTTAAGGAGGGAGTATTATTATAGTTTTTTAATACTTATTATTAATATTTCTTTATAATACTTCTTTATAATACTTCCTTATAATATTTCTTTCTAATATAATACTTAAGTATTCTAAATAYTATAATACCCTTTTTTAATACTTTATATTATATATTTAAGTATTAGTAATCTTTCTTCTTTTTTTTCTTTCTTTGTCTTCATCTTATACATTAAATATTACTTATAGATAGGACTTTAGAATCCTAATCTAATACCCCTATACCTTGCAATCGTGACAAAAATATATCTTTTTATTATTTATTATTTTAAATATTATCTTTTAATTAATTTTAAAACTTTAGTAATATCTTAACTAAGGAGAAAATAAAGATATATATTATTAAGATATTTAAAATACCTTTTTTATTTCTAGAGTTTAAAGTTTTATATTAATTTTAGAGAAGTTATAATAAGGTATCTAGTATAATATTATATTTATTAGGCTTATAATATATATTAGCTTAAATATTAAAAGGTATTAGAATATATAAATAAGCTAGAGATCTAGCTTATTCATATTTAATATAAATAAAATAGTTTACTTAGAAATTAATACTAATATTAAATAATTAGTAAAAATAATTATTATCTTTTATATTATTAACTTAATTAGATAATATATCTATTTTATTACTTATATTAAATTAATAACCTCTAGTTCTATAGGTTAATAATTTAAGATTATAAAATTAAGCCTATAATTTAGGAATATAATTAGGGCAGCTTTTTTATTTATTAAATAATATATTATAGTACTAATACTAAAGACTTTTAAAGTATTAAAGTTAATATAAAGTTAAAGATTAGAATTAAAGTATATTAAAAAGCTAAGCTTTTAAAACTAATTTTAAAGATATTTAAATATCTAAAGCTTAGCTTTAATAGGTAATAAATTAAGATAAATAATATATTATTTTTAAAACTTTTTAAGCTTTTTAAGTATAGCCTTAATAAACTTAGTCTTATATTTTTATAAGGGCTTAAAAATATATATATAAAACTTAATATAGTTATAAAGATATCTAGTTATATCTAAATAAATATTTAGTTTATTAAGATTTTAGAGAAATTAAAGGGCTAGAATAGTTTTAATTTACTTTATTAAAATAAATATTTTAAAGTCATTAACCTTTTATTTAAGTAGGAAGACTAAAGGGTATTCTAAATATTATTTTTTAAGAGATAAATAAATATTTTAGTTATAAAATAATTAAAAGATTAATTAAAGATACTATTAATAATCTCTTAATATTTAAAAAATAATAATATTATTATCTATATAAGCTTTAATATATTAGTGATATAAATATAATAACTTATTAATTTATCTTTAAATATAGGGGGGGGAATTTTTAAATTTTATTATAATAATTAAGAATTATTCTTAGCCTTTATAACTAATAATAGTAAGTTTATTTTAATTAAAAGCTTTTATTAACTATCAATAAAAATATATCTATATGTTAATAACTAAAATAAATTAGTACTTAGTAATAGTATTAATAATATTAGATTAAAAAGATATTAAATAATTATTTAATAAAGTAATTTTATTAAGACCTTTAATATTAAATATTATATAGCCTTTTCTTTTGCTATTAACTTCCCTTTAAATAATAAAAACTAAGTATTTAAATAGAGTAGGTTATATTATCTAATAAAGCTTATTCTAAGTATATAATTTATTAAATATTTTATTTATAATTATTCTATCTTTAYTACTTAGAGGGTATACCTTAGATAGCTTAATTAATAAAGTATTTAACTTTAAATTAATAAATATTTAAAAGTCTTTTAAAATATTAATAATAATACCTTAATTAGTTTAAATTAAGAATAATTTTATTAATATAATAAATTACTCTATTACTATTAGGGTACTAAAGATAGTTATATTATTTAGTAATATTATTTTAAATTAATCTAAAGAACTACTTAAATATATTATACTAACAAAGATTAATACTAATATAATAATATTTATAAATAATTTAAATTTCTAATTTAGTCTTAATAAGATTAGTAAATAATCTACTAGGTTTACTAAGAAGTATTTATTTCATCTACAAATGTTTTTTGCAGATGAGTTTTAGATGAGATTAAATAAGATTAAATAAGATTAAATAGAGTAACTATATCTAYTTATTTAATCTTATTTAATCTCATCTAATCTTAGCTATTTAGTATTAGAATTAACTAATGCTTAGATAGAGCTACTATAGAATAGCCCTATAAACTTAGYTATAGGGTTTAAACCTATCTACGCTAATAAAAAAAATTAAATATAATTAATAATAATTAAATTTACTAGTAATACTATAATATTATAGTAGGATAGCCCTATAGCCCTATATAGCCCTAATCCTAATTCATATATATATATTTTTTATAAAAATTCTAAATCTAAAATTAGATTTTAGATAGGAATTAAAATAAGCTCTAANCTATTCTAGTTTTATTAAAACTTATTAAGTTTATTTTATAGCTGCTCTAATAGCTTTAGGGCTACCTACTATTCTATAGCAACATGAAAAAACTCATCCAAAAAACTTTTGTAGATGTTTTATTAAACTTAATAATTAATCCTAGTCTTATATATCTTTAAATTATAATAGGTTTTTTAGTATTATTATAAAGATATATAAATAATAGGGTAGTATTAATAAATATATATATATAAGCCACCTCTTTCTTTAAGATTATTATTATAGCTTAGTTTAAAAATAAAGTTTTAATCTTTAAAGAAATTCTTAACCTTAACTAGTACTTTAAGGTAGGAGAAAGATAAAATAATTATATATATTTTAACTCTAATAAGTCTTTAAGTATTTAAATTATTATAAGTTATAATAATAATAGGGGCTATAAGGTTATTATATATTTATATTATTATTATTCTTATACTAAGATTAATTAGTATATATTTTAGTACTAGAATATTAATACTTATTAAAATATTAACTTTTAAATCTTTAATAATATAAATTTCTTATTAAATTTCTGTTATAATAGTAGTACTATTTAAAAGTATATTTTAAATATAAATTTTAATAATAATAAATTAATTAGTATAATATATCTTAGAATTAATATTATATACTAAAATAAATAATATTATTATCTTAACTTTTAATTTAAAATTAAGTATAAGGTAGGTAGGAAATTTTTAATTATTTAATAATATTATATAATTACTATTTAAATATATTTATTTATTTAAATTAGTAGTATAATAGCTAGCTTATATTATTATATATTACTAATTATAAAATATATATTTAGTATCTTAAATAGGCTTTATATTAAATTAAATAATTTTAAGATTTAAATTATATAAATTTAGAATTTTTATAGATAGAGTTAAATCTATTAGAATAATATTTATTATATTAAAATAATTTATTATTAAATTTATATTCTTTAGGATATAGTCCATTGCCCTATTTTTTTTAAATAAGACTTTAGATATATTTTAATATAAAATTAAAGTTATATCTTTTAAAGGTACTATATAAGATAGTAAATATTAGTATAAATTATTTTTTAAAATAAAACTTACCTTATATTAATTATATTAATAAGGATCTTCGCTTTTTTTAATAATAGCTATAAAGCCTATATTAATAATATCTTTATAATAATTATATATATTATTAAATATTTTACTTATATATATATTTAACTAGCTGTAATAATATACCTTATTAAATTTATTTAGTAAAGGGCTTTTATAGAAGCTACTACTAAATACTTTAAAAGTATTAATTATTAATTTTTTCTCCTTATTTTTATCTTATATAGATATCTAATATACTCTTTAAGTTTTAAATTAAAAGGCCTTAGATTAATCTAAGTAATTATTACTATATTAATAATTTAAATTATACTCGCTTTTATTTTCTAGTTAATAATTACTAGCTAAAGGGCTAACTAGAAGTAATAGTTAGTAAAGGGAAGATAAGGTAAGCATAAGTATATTTAATACCTATTAAGAGGCTAGTAATACTAGTTATTAATTTAATATTTCTATAGGATTCTAGTATATATTAAGGTATATAACAAGATTTTAGTATAATAAATAAGATACTTAAGATAGATACCTAAGACTATTATATAACTAAAAGAAAAACTAATTATATTAACTAAATTTTTAATAAAAGTTATTACTTTTATAAGGGTATCTTTATTTATACTTAGATAGGGGCTTAGTAAAGTTTTAATAACTTTAATTCTAAATAATAAGATTAAAGTGAATTTCTTTATTTTTATTAAGCTAATAAAGGAATTTATTAAGGGTTATATCTTTTATAGGCTAGTTAATATTATATTAGAATTCTAAATTTAACTTATTATATAGAAGGAATAATTAATTATAGATATTATTTTTCTTAGTTAAATAAGTATTATATAAGATAATTAATATATAATCTCTAGATTTATAATAACATAAAGTATCTTTTAATATATAATATTTAAATATAATAGTTACTAGAGCTATATTAATAAACTATATAAAATATTTTATTAAGAAGTTATACTATTTATTAATTAAGAGTTTTAGTAGATATTATTTAATATTAATTAGAATTACTAACTATTAATTTATAGTAGTCTTTTTAAGATATGTTTATAAATTTTATTAAATTAAATCTTTTCTTTTAATAATAATAATATCTTTAATTCTAGTAATAAATAAATATATATTATAAAAGATTATCTTAGATTTATAATAAATAATTAGCCTAGGATAGTGTTTATTATTATAGAATTTATTAAAGAAACTAATATTAGCTAGATTTTAGTAATTATTATATTAATAGCTAGTATTATTTATAGTATTACTATTAAAGGTATTAGAATTATTTATTTTTTTATTTATTTTAATAAATATTTCTATTAGCTTTACTTTTTATGCTTTTATAAATTAACTTATTTTTTAAATTCTAGTTAGGGTATTACTAGTAGATAATAAAGGGAATATATCTTTAGTATTAATTAGAATACTTTTTAAAAGTAAGTCTTATTAATATTACTATTCTTAATTACTTAGACTAATTATTAAATTAAATATAACTTTATTAATAGATATACTATATTAATAATAGTTAGAGATATTAGTATTTTAGGATATAATTAAATTTAGGGAAATAAATCTTTATTTAAATAATTCTTTTTAAAGAAAGTACTAATAGAAATCTATAAACTAGTATTTAGTAATAAGCTTAGTAAATTTTTTAAGATCTTATAATAAAGCTAATTTATTAATAACTTACTTTTATAAATATTTAGGTAGTTTTATAGAACCTACTTATTATATAGTCTACTTAGTAGTAGGGATAGTTTTATTTATATTAGTAGGATAAGAGTTTATTATAGTAATACTTTTAATAATAATAATATACTTTACTAGGGCTTTACTTAGTACTTTTATACTAGTATTTTTAATAAAAAAATTATAAATCTATTATATAAAAAGAATAATATTTAGATCTAATAAAGCTAGCTTAAAATAAGAGTATAAATATTAAAGTTAAGCTTTAGAATAATATAATTATAATAACTTAATTTATAGAGACTAAAATTAAAGTAAGGTATAGAGTTATAATAATTAAAATAAATTATTTTCTAAGAAAATAGAAAAACTGTTAGGAGAGTAAAATCTCTTAAAAAGTAAATAATAGCTAACTTTTTAAGTAGTTTTATAATTTAAGAAAGTATTAGTAGTATATCTTTTAATAGAACTTAACTATATTATATAATATATTATTTATAACCCTAGTTGTAGCCCCCTAAAGTTAATTAGTAATAAAGGTAGTTATAATTTATAATCTTAACTTATAGAATATATAGTCTTACTAATTTTAATATAATATTATAGCTTAGTAAGTTAGAAGGGTATAATAATATTAAGGATATAAGAGATAATAATAAGTAGATTTTAAGTAGATTTTTAGCTAATAAAAATAAAATAAGGAGCTTTTAAAGGCTTAAAAGGAATATTAAACTTACTTATTAAAAGGATAATATAGTAGTAGTATTAATACTATTATTTAAGATAAAAAGGAAATAAAATTATAGCTATATAGCTACTTAATAATATAAGATAAAAAATAAAAGTAAACTTTCTTCTATAAAGTAAAAGAGTAATAGAAGGTATTTTAGTATTTTAAAAGAAATAAAATATACCTATAGAGTTACTAGAGTCTAATAATTAAATAACTTTAGATTAACTAGCTATATATTACTATTTATTATATAGAATTAAGTAGTAGAAAGATAATATATTTCTAATATATTAAAGTACCTACTTATAGTAGGGCCTATTTATAGATAGAAGGCATAGTTACTTATAAATAAGTATAGTTAAGCCTATTAAAGAGAATTAAGTATAGTTACTTATAGATAGGTATAGTTAAGCCTACTAAAATAAATCTATAATAGTAATAACCTTAAATAATACTCTAGCATCTTTATTTAATATAATTATTATATTAGTTAATTAGATAAGTAGATAAATAAATAAATAATTTATTTTTTAAGCTTTTAAAAAATATATAAATTAATATAATAAGATATTTAAGTATAAGATATTAATAAGTATATTATCTCTTAATAAACTTAACTAAGGCCTATACTTCTATATAATAGTTAATATTAGGAGGTTATATAAATTAATAATACTATTAATAAGTTATTTATATAATTAAAGTAAGGATAAGCTAATTTATATTTAAATATAATATTTAATTAAAGAAAATATTAAATATTTTTACTCCTTCTAAATATAATAGAATAGAATATCCCTTTTATATAATATTATATCTTATTAAAAGATATTTTTCTATATCCTTATATATAGTCTATATAAAGTTAATAAGGTAGTAAAGGATTATTAAGATATTAATTATATCTTATTATTTTTTTCCCTTTAGTTCCTTTCTATTCTTAAAGAATTTTCTCTAGCTATTTATTCTAACCTCTTATATAACTATTTAAAATATAAGGTTTATTTTATATAATAATAAATAAAGCTACTAGATTAGTTAGAGCTATTAAAGCTATAGAGACTATAAGGGCTATATAGGTTATAGAGGCTATATAGACTATAAGGGCTATATAGGCTATAAGGGTTATATAGGCTATAGAAGTTATTAGAGCTATTAAAGTTATTAGAGCTATTAAAGTTATTAGAGCTATAAAGGCTATAAAGGTTATAAAAGCTACTAGAGCTTTTAAAGTTATTAGAGTTATTAGAGCTATAAGGGCTATAAAGGCTACTTAAGGATTAGTTATATTAGTAGGTATAGAAGTATTTATTAAGAAAAATATATTAAATAGACTTATTATATAATTTTAGTTACTTAAGGTTAAAAAAAAATCTTTCTTTTATATAAAATTTAAAAAGATCTTTTAGAAGATTATTTAAAAGCTTTATATAAGATTTTTTCTAAGATAATAATTATAGATATTATATATATATTAATAATAAAGATACTTTATAAGGAGCTTAAAATCTTTCTACTTCTAATTATATAAAAGGAGGTTATATACTAAAAAAGCTTAGAATATTTATTTCTTTCTTTTTAATTAAAGGCTCTTTTTTAATCTAGGGCTCTTTTTTAATTTAGGGTTTCTTATTAATTTAAGACTCTTTCTTAATCTAGGGCTCTCTTTTAATAGGAGTCTCTAACTAGAAAAATTTATATAACTCTTTATTAAATATTTATTTTTTAATAATTAAGTAAATATTCTATCTTTTATTTCTAATTATTATATTAAAGTAATTACCCTCTAAAAGTTCTTTAATAGTTTAGGTGTTAGTTATATATATTAAAAGTTCTAAAATATTACTTTATTTAGTATAAGATTAAGTAAAATATTATTAAAATTTTAACTCTTTAAACTTCTAGATCTTTATTATATAATCCTTAAAAAATAGCTTATTCCTAAATAATATCTAAAAAACAAAGTCTTAGTAGTCTATAATTATATAAGGCTAAATATATAATATTATTAAGTCTAATAAAATCTTAACTTATTTATTATATAATAAAGTTTTAATAAGATTATTTATTTACTTTTTAAATTTTTCTTGTTAAAATCTTAAGATCTAGATCATCTAGTATTAGTTTAACTATATAAAGTTAACTTATAATATTAATTTAAGTCTTTATAAGTAAAGCTACTTTTTTATAATTAGTTAAAGGATATTAGCTAATACTTTTTTAATATTCTACTTTAATAGCTTTCTATTAAGCTAAAGGATAACTTATAAATTAAAGATTTTTAAGTTAAGTTTATAAAGATTATTAATTATATAATAAAAGTAATCTTAAGGGTTAAGGCTAAATTATAAGCCTTTTATAAAATTAAAGGAAACTAGTAGAGTAGGACTAGACTAAATACTCTTTATATAATTAAAAAAATCTAGTAGAATAAGATTAAGTTATAAATCTTTTATATATATAAAGGAATTTTATAGCTTATTTTACTTATTAATTTAATAAAGGTAGTTTTACTAGCTATATTTAAAATAGCTTATAAATAGGTTATAGAAAAAATTCTAAGATATTAATAAACTAAATTATAAGTTATATAAGAGTTAAAAGGATATAATTTATTATATAAATAAAGGATTAATAGCTTTATAATAGTAATATTCTTATATCTTATTCTTATATCTAATATTTAAAATAAAATAAGTTAGTATCTAAGTATATTTAGTTTTATATAAAGAAAATATTATATAATAAATTAATTTCTTCTTTATATTAAGAAAATAATTAAGAGTTATATAAGATAATAAAAGGGTTAGAAATAATATTCCTTATACTTTATAACTATTTAATAAAGTTTAAATCTAGATAATTAGCTTCTAGAACTATTAATTATATATTTTTTATTAGTTATATATTAGGTCTAAATTAATTATAAGACTCTTTTAGCTTTAATTTTAAACTAAGTTAAAGATCTTTATTAATAATCTTATAATAATTAATTACTATATAAAAGTTAAGATATTAATTTAATTAGAGATATTCTCTTTTATTTAAAGAAATTAAAGGTAGTAAGTATAGATTAAATTTATAATTATATAAAAATATATTATACTAATCTAATATAAGTAGTAAGAGATATTTATTTAGATTTAAAATATAGTCTATAATAATTAATATAAGGCTAATATAAGATTATTATAAAAGATTATAAAATTATTATAAAACTTACTTATATAAGATAAGTTAAGTAAAGAGTTAAAATAAAATAATAACTTATATCTTATATAGAAAGAGTCTTATATAAAGAGGAGTTTTATATAAAGAAAGATTAATATACTTATTATAATCTATAATATTATTTAGAAGCCTTTATATAGTTAATATATATAGACTAAGTTTATAATTCTTAATATCTTTTTTAAAGAAAAATAGTTATTATATAGCTTACTTTATATAGATTTTAGTTAATAAAGTTATTTATATATAATATATATATTCTAGTTATCTATATACTAATTAGCCTTTATATAAATTATTATATAAAAAACTATATAAAAAGTAACTTAATTTATAAATATATCTTAAGAAAATCTATTAGTTCCTTATAATATATAAAAGTAGTTAATTTATTTTATTATATAAGATTTTCTTAATTAAGGCTATTAACTTTTAATTTAGATATTTACTATACTTATACTAAATATATAATAATCTTAGATTCTTAGATCTAGCTTATATATTTATTATAAAAGTAAATAAGTATAACCTATTATTCTAATTTTAGTATTATAATTAGATTATATAAAATAAAGTTATTATTTAATTATAGTAATAGTATTAAGGTATCCTTATAAAATACTAATATTTATATAATTTAAAATTCTAATATAAAGCTAAGTAATCTATTAAGTATATCTATTAATCCTAGTATAAATCTTAATACTAAAGGGTATAAGTTTATTATAGCTATTAATAGACTAAATTAGATTTAGTTTAGAAATAATATATTTACTTTTTTTCTATTATATATCTTAATATTATTAATTAATAGTATTAAGTTAATAGTATTAGGAGCTAATAGATAAGAAAGTATAAAAAGCTAATCCTTTATTATATTAATAAAATAGAAGGAATAAATAGTTATATAAGATATATTAAATAATTAAATATCCTAATTTTTAAAAATATTTTATTAATTAGCCTTTATTATAGCTCTAAATAATTTTTTTTTCTAATTCTTACTTTAGAAGCTCTTAAAGGTTCTTATTTATTATAATGTAGGCCTATTACGCTCCACTAGTGCTACGTAATAAAGGCTACTAAGGATTACTTAAAGACGTGAAGTAGTAGTAGTAGGTATTAGTTATATTAGAAAATTAATTATTAAGGATCCTACTAYTATAGGGYATACRCCCTTTAAGCTTATTAGGATAAAGTAGAGTAATATAATATATTCTACTTATCTATATTAATATAATATTAATATAATATTTATAATAACTAATTATTAATATTAAGCTATCTTAATAATTATTAGTTATTATAGTTATCTTTACTCTTAGATATTAATCTACTAGTATAAAATCTTTATTATATATAATTATACTATTAATATAATTCTAAGAGGAGGCGGCCTATTAATATAAAGCTTATTAAAAACCTTTAAAATTTAATAGAAAAAGAAAGGAAAAGAGTCTTTTATATAAAAACCTATTTTAATATTATTTACCTTATAATCTAGTTATATAATATACTTATAACTTATAGATTATTTATTATTATAGTAATAACTATATTATAACTAAATTATTATATAGTAATTATATAATATAATTATAATAAATATATTATTAATATTAACTCTATCCTCTTTTCCCTTCTTTAGTAATAAATATATTATTATAAATATTTTTATATTAAAATATTATATTACTTTAGACTAATATTTATAACTTTAAAGTTTTTTTATTAATATTAGTAAGTACTTTATATATTATATATATTATATATATTAGCTATTATTAATAATTAATAATAATTAATCTATTATATATAAACTACCTTTAGATAAAAGAAATTTATATTTAATTAATAATATTATTTTATCTATAATATAAGTAGAACTAATAGGGTCTTTTATATTATAAAGAGGTAAGTTATTATTATAATTAATAATTATAACTTATTAATAGGTTTAAATTTTACTTTTTTTTATTAAAAAGGTAATAATACTAGCTATTATAATCTTAAACTTCTCTATATTTATTAAAGTAGCTTTATATATTAAAGACCTTTATAAGAAGGTCTCTTAATAATATAAAAATAAGTCTCTAACTCTAAGAATATAAAATAGATAGTAAACTTAATAATTAATATTACTATTTAAAAAAATAAAGATATTAATAAATAATATTTTTATCTTATATTATTATACTAATTTATTATAAGAGGTAAGTTAAATTATTTTATACTTTTTATTTATAATATTTATCTTTAATCTTTTTATTTATTTATATATTTATATTATACTCGCTGCTAACTCTCTATAAAGGGAGTTAGAGGAGAGGAAAGAGAGAAAGAAAAAGAAAAAAAAAAAGAAAAAAGAAAATAATAAAGAAAAAGAAGAAGAGAAGGAAAAAATAAAAAAAAAAAAAAAATAAAAAAAAGATAAAGAATTAAAAAAAAAAGATATAAATATATAATTATATCTTATATATACTATATATAGTTTAATACTAATATAATTAGATCCTTAGAGATTATACTTTAAAAAAGGAGAAGGTAGAGAGAAGGAAGTTAGAGGATAAGAAGAAAAGAATAAAAAAAAAAAAAAAAAAAAAAAAAAAAAAAAAAAAAAAAAAAAAAGAAAAAAAAAAGGAAAGAAAAAGAAGCTTTAATAATAAATTAATTTTATATAATTATTATATATACTAACCGCTTTTATATAGGCCTAATTATATTTTTATTTTATTTTTTYTARTATTTAGTATTTARAATTTAGTATTAATAATATTTATATCTTAAAGTTATCTTTTTAATAGTAAAAGCCTTTCTTTTATAATATTAGATATTTTTATAATTAAAACTTACTACCTACTTACTATAGATATAATATTAATATATTAACTATAATATAATATATTAACTATAATATATAAGTCTTTTAAATACTTTCTTAATATTATTAATYTTTTTATCCTTTATCTTATTAATAACTTATAATAGGTATATAATATTTATATTTTAATAGATAGTAGTACTTATATCTTAATATATTTATATTATTCCTTTATTTTTATAATATTATTAGTTATATAACTACTTATCTTTATTAAGTTTTTATAATTATCTCCTTATTCTAACTAGGTATAATAATAACATAGTTATATTATATT
Organism: Cladonia macilenta KoLRI003786; assembly: GCA_000444155.1. Classification (NCBI taxonomy): domain Eukaryota; kingdom Fungi; phylum Ascomycota; class Lecanoromycetes; order Lecanorales; family Cladoniaceae; genus Cladonia; species Cladonia macilenta. Next base: position 433,136 of record KE598575.1, on the reverse strand, counting down.
AAATAGCTTAATATATTATATAATTTAARTTAACTTCTTYTTTAACTTCTATTATTATTATATTTATTTATTATAAGCGCGCTTTAATACTAGTATAATATTAAGCTTTATTTCTAATATTTATTAATTATAAATATTATCCTACTTAATTTATTTAATCTTATATTAAATAYCTTYTTTATTTTATATTTTATTAATAATTTCTTCTACCTCCTACTATTCCTTATTATTAATAAGTTTAAGGGGCTATATAAATTCTACTAACTCTATAYTATCRCGYAGTTAGTAYRGCTTAAGTAATAATATATAAAARRTATTATAAATTTAATAATTTATAAATAATATTAAATAGTATATTTATATCTTAATTTTATCCTCTATCCTAAATAGGCTAATAAATTAATAAGATAACTTCTTATTAAGTTACCTTTATTTAAGGTTCTTAATTAATAATATAACTAATTTACTTACTTTATATTCTTTTTATAGATAGTTTTTATTATAATATTTTAYTTATACTTTAATARTATATTATTAATATATTTTTATCTTTTTTTAGTAGCTTTATAACTACTTTATATATTCCTTTATTATAAATATYTCTTTTTTTAAGGAGCTATTYCTAGCTTCCTAATAAATCTTAAGATAATAACTATATATTATATAAAATAATAAGTAGCTAATATTATTATAGTAACTATTATTATATATAAATTTAATAATAAATAATAACTTAGCTTAATTAATTTATTCTAAATTTATAAATATTTATAAAAAGTATTTTAATATTTAATTCTACTTTTCTATCTAATTATCTATTTATAGATAAAAGATAGTATTTATATAATATTTAATTACTATATAATAATAAATACTTAACTAAAAGGTATTAGTAAATAAAGTATCCTAATTATTTATTATACTTAATAGTATATTAAACTAATATAATATTTTAAAGAAGAAGAGCTCTACTAGCTTTTTAACTATAATTATTTTCTTTATAATAAGATAATAAGCTTTTTTTATAAATTTATTAACTATTATTAAAATAGAATTATAGATAATATTATTATACTTACTTAGAAATAATCTTATTATAAAATCTATAAATAACTCTTACTATAGCCCTTTTAATAAGGGTAAAGATTATAGTTTTTTATAAAGATAATATTAAAAAATCTTTATCCTTTAATAAATATTATAAGTCCTTATATAGCTTTATATTTACTCTATAATATTAATCTAATAATATTTACGCTATAAAAGCTCTAATATTTTTATAATATTAAAATATTTTATTAAGGGATTATTATAATACTAACTAATTAGCTCTTATTATAGAATACTATCTTTTAGGATATATAATTATTTTTTATACCTAAAAAGATCTTCTTTATTAAAAGATTAATTTATATAAGCTATATAATACTATATTATAATAATATCTTTATCTTTTTAGAACTTTATAACCTATTTATTAAGGTCTTATAGTTTATAAATAACTTATTTTAATAATCTTTAAAACTCTTTATAAAAGCTTTTAATAAGCTCTTTTATAATCCTTCTTAATATTATAACTTAAATATCTATAACTAGAAAAGCTATCTATAATATATTATTATTAATATATATATA
>KE598575.1:363005-377878 GCA_000444155.1 Cladonia macilenta KoLRI003786 | reverse complement strand
CTTACTTATTTATAATATTAAGAGACTTAGACTTATATATATTAATAATCTTAATATTAATCTTTAAGAATATTTAAAGAAATAGAAAAAAAAATATTTATTAGCTAGGATTAGATTATTATATATACTTTATAAAAGGGAAAATAAATTTAGAAATTAAAATAAGGATATAGAGTAAAAAGTAAATTATAGATATTTAAATTATATTAATATTATATTAATATATTAGTATATTACTATTTAGGATTTTCTTATTTTAATATTTATAATTTTCYCTCTTCTATATTTTCYTAACCTTTATATTTATAAATTTTAAATATTTATTTTAATATTTACTTTAATACTTCTAGATTATTATATTACTTAGATATAAAACTTAATAATTTTCTTATAAAAAAAGAAGAAGCTAAAGATATTATTATAAATAAAGTTAAATAAAAAACGGCTAAGGATATTATTATAGATAATTTAGATATAGGATTATTAGATATAAATAAGCTTCTTAATAAARTAATTATTAAATTAATTATTAAATTATTAATTAGTTATAGAGAATTATAAAACTATATTTTTAAGGTATAACTTAGGATAACTAGTAGATAAAAGAATTTAGTATTACTCTTAATAAATCTTTATATAAAGTAAGCTAGAGAGTGAGTTTTTAAGTTAATAAAGAATAAATACTTATTATTTAAAACTAAAATAAAAGATATAAATATTATATTATATTTAAAGAAGAAGCTCCTAAAAATAGTTTAATATTAGTTAGCTATAAAAGCTTAGAAATAATAGATAATAAATAATAATAAGTAGTTARTCYTATATTAATARTAAATATAAGYTTAATAAATYTAATAATTAATCTAATAACTATTYTAATAAGTAGAATTATYTRTARYTAATATAYTAATATAAYTACCCTATARCTTTTAATAATATATAACGCTAGCTTAATTATTAAACTAAGTATTAATAATCCTAAATTATTAAACCTATAGAGCCTCTAGGTTAATATAATAAAGGAGGAATTAAAAGATAATTTAAAATACTAAGCTTACTTAATATATATAGATTAAGATGAATTTAAATTTATTATAAATATATTAATAAATATAGAGCTAGATATTACTATATTTAAGGTATAAAAAAAAAATATAAGATAGATAGGTTTCCTTAATATATATATTTATTAATACTTTATAATTATCTTATTACTTTATAAGTAGAGATATTTTAGTTAATATAAAATCTAAGGAATACTATAGTATAAGATTAATATATATTAGTATTAAGAATTTTTAAAAATATATATAGTTTTAATTTTTAATCTATAAGTACTTTACTTATATATTAAAAGTTTATTTATATATACTTATAATTTTTTAGACTAGCTACTTTATTAATTATAAAGGGATTATCTATAATAAGATAGTAAACCTATTCTAATAATTAATTTAATAATTAAGGTATTTAGCTAATATATATATAYTTTTATTAAATTAAATTTATTTACGTAAAAAGGCTCCTTCTATATAAATATTTTATAGAGAAAGAGTATACTATATAATAAAATCTAGTAGCTTAAACCCTAAGTAGTAATAATAAATAAATTAAATATTTAAGTCCTAATAATTAGTAGCCTAATAATTATAATTATATAAAGTATAGATAGATTTTTAATTAGGACCCTAAAAAGATAAAACTTATATATAGTCTTATAACTAATTACTTTAAGTATAAAGAGTATTTAGAAGACTTTAAGTAATTTAAGCTTATTYYTATAAARYTAATAATAGAATAARGGGTTACTTAGTAAATATAATTATATAAKGCTATAAATATCGCGTTAGTATTAGATTAATTATTARATAATTAATATAATTAATTAATATCTTAATCCTTATTTCTTCCTACTCCTATAATAACCCTTTATATTAATTATATAAGTATTATATCCTTYTATATTARAGTTAYTCTTTTATAATAAATTATATARAGGTTAYTTAYTAGRTTATTTARTAATTAATTAAAATYTAAATATTATAGAAGCTTATTATTAAATTTTATAATAAAATATATCTCTACTACCTTTTATAAAGCTTTTAAAGTAGATACTTATATTTAAATATTTTAGTTAAGTCTTACTATATATATAACTTTATAGATAATATAGATAAATAGTCTCCTTAATATAAATAGATTAATAGATTTCTAATATTATTTAATTTCTTAAAAGGCCTTAGCTAGGAGATAATTAAATTAATATAAATAAACTATTATTATATAAAAGGTATTAAGATTATTAAGGCTAATTTACTTCTTCTCTTTTACTTATAGCGATTCTTAGAAGATAACTATATTATTAAGTTAAAAGCTTTTAGTTTTTAATATTCTTTTAGTATTTTAAGTTAAGGGTTATTCTTATAGGTAATAGCTTTTTTTTGTCTTAGTAGTTCTTATAGTTTTAAAGGCATAGCTATAGTTACCTTTATATTTAAAATAGAAGTTATAAAGTTAATAATATTCTTAATATCTATATCTCCCTACTATTAATTATCTGTATTAGTATTTATATCTAATATTTATTAATTATCTATAATTGTGGGAGGCATAGTAAATAATATAGGGGAGTAATTTAGAGTTAGATTTTAAATCTAAAGAAAAATTTTTAAGAAGAGAATATTAAATCTAGGCTTAAATTAAGCTTAGAGCTAATAAAATATAATAATAAATTATAGTTAYTAGGTTAACTAGAGTATARAATAAATATACTTATATAATATAATTTTTTAAATAATAATAAAGTATTCTATATTTACTTTAATCTTATATAAATATTATAATTTTTATTATATTTAAAAGCGGTCTTAATNAAAAAAAAAGGATTTTATAAATTAATAAAATAAAATAGAATAGTCTAAATAAAATAAGCTTAAGAAAACTAAATAAGTAAAGATTATATAAAAAAAAAAAAAAAAAAGCTACTTCTTAAAAATATTTTTCTAAAGGCGCTTAGGTTTTTAAGAGTATTTTAATAATAATTTATTAAAGGTACTCTCTCACTATAAAATATCCTTTATAGAAGAGTATTAGCCTTTTAGAAATAATTATATATCTAGAAAGTAAGAATTATTAGTAACTAAATAAATATTATAAATTAAATAATAAATTATACTAGCTATTATATTATAAATTAATAAATTATAAATTTATACTTAAGTATTAGATTAATTATTAGATTAATTATTTTATTATATTATAACTAACTAATACTTAGAGTTATAAATAAAAAGTAATAAGAATATAAAATAGAAGCTTTATAATTAAAATTTTATTTATTATAATTAGGATACTTAAATACTTTAAATAATTATCTCCTTATAATTACCCTTTTAAAGTATTTAAAATATTAAGTTTTAAAAATTTTATAAATATCTTAACTTCTTTACTAAGCTACTAAGCGCGAATATTATTAAATATAAAATTTTAAAATAATATAAAAAAGTTTATTTATTATTCCTAATTAAGTTTTTAAGGGATAGAACTAAAATCTCTCTATTATATAATAATTAATTATTAAAAAATAAGTAAAATTATCTAGCTCTTAATATATACTTTATTAATATAAACTAGGAGTACTATAAAATTCTTTTTATATTTTAATATATTTAAGGTTATTATACTAAGTAAAAGATTATATCTATTCTTAAAAAAAAGATTATAACTTATAAACTTAAAAATATTATTAGTATTATTACTATAAATAATATATTAAATAATTATACTATAATATAAGCTATCTCAGAAGCTCTTTAATAAARTTATARGTTAARTAATATARARAATAAYYYTTAATCTTTTAAATATCTTTTATATCTTATATATATAATTTAGCTTAYTATTARTAAGTTAYTTAATAAAATCTATATTACTCTAATAAATAAAGAACTTTAGGTAATATAGGATAAGGAATTAAATAAGAATACCTTAAATACTTTAAAAAAATAAAATATATTATTAATACTTATAAAGATACTTAGTCTAATAATTAATCTAATAATTATATTATACTAATCTTTAGTTTAAATATAAGTTTATAAAATAATAGTTTATATTAATACTAGTTTTTTATATAAAGAATAATTTAATACTATATAAATATAAAAGATAAATATTATAAAAGGTAAACTTAATATATTAATTTATAGCTCCTTTATAAAAAGTAAACTTAGTATACTAAAGGTCTTAATACTTTTTTAGGATATAAAAATTTAGTAAGATTTTATATTATATATACTTATTTATACCTACTAACTAAGAGCAGACTTTAATATCTTTTTTAAAAAATATAAAATATACTTCCTAATCTTAGAAAAGGAAAAGTAATCTTAAATAAAATATTTAATTAATATTATTAAACCTTTTTATAAATATATTTAGGTTATTAATATTACTTAATAACTAATACTTTACTAAGTATTTAAAATATATAATAAGCTTTTTAATTACTTAAATATTATAATAGGGTACCTTATATAAAAGAAAATACTTTAGAAGGTATAAATAAAAAAAATATTTAAAATAACTTCTATTAAATTATTAAARTATTATTAAAAGACTTAATTATTTATTAAGTCTTTTTATAGTAAAGTTATATTACTTAATTTTACTTATAAAAACTAAATCTTCTAAAAACCCTTATAAGTAATAAAAGAGAATAAATAACTATAAACTAAAATATATTAAAATATATTATAATAAGATTATAATAATTATTTTATAATTAATTTTAATATATCYTTTTTATAACTTATAGATATACTAAAAACTATATTTATTATTCTAAATAACTTAGATACTCTCCTATATATAAAGAAAGAAGAACTTAAAGATAAATTTAATTATTATTAAAATTTAAGTAAGTACTATCTTATTCTAATAATTAATTTAATAATTAATTTAATAATTAYCTCCTAACCCTTTATAGAGTATAATGTTAAAGGTATTATTATAATAAATATATAGAAAAGTTTTTTAATTAGATTTTTATATATAATATTTTTTACTTATTCTATACTTATATTACTTATAATAGGAGTTAGTTATAAATAAATCTTTAATATTACTAATAATATATATAAGTTAAATTAATATTTTAATYTAAAAACYTTTAAAGTAATTATARTCCTTAATTAATATAACTTTATAAAGAATATTAATATATATTATTATATARATCTATTTAAAGATAATATAATTARTAAGAAAGATCTTAACTCTAAGTTATTTTAATATAAAATAGTCCTAAAGAAGATAATAACCTATTAATATATTAATAATAAGGATAAGAAAAATAATAATAATTAAGTTAATATAAATAATTTTAAGCTTAAAGCTATAGACTTAAGGTATATTAAATATTATTTAGGTATCTAATCTAAGGATTAATAAAAAAAGTTCTATAAAGGGTCTATCTTAGAATAAGAAAGCTTATTTAATATAAGTATTTATATCTACCTCTAGTAAATAATAAGTACTAAATAAAAARAYTAAGATTATTATATTTATTAAATAGTAATAGTATATCTAGAATTTAACTAGATTATTATAGAATCTTAATAATCTAATAAGTAATCTAATAAATAATATATATAAAATATAACTTATAAATTTTAGTATATTAGAATAAATTATTAAGTTATTAAATTTAAACTTAAAAACTTATTAGTAGGTTAAGTTTAGGTTAGATTCTTAATTAGATTTTTAAACTTAACTTAAAATCTAACCTAACCTAAATCTAACCTAAAACCTATTGGGTTGAACCTAACCCGTTGCATAGCGTAACCTTTAGTATTATTATTAATTTTAGTATAAATGCTTTTATAGTAAAAAAGGTTATTTTAAGCTAAATTATTATCTTTAATTTCTTTCTAGTTTAAATCTTACGGCGTTTTAACTTAGGTTTTATATTATTATTATTATTATCTTTTTTCTTCTTAACCTTTTTTTCTTTTATAGTAGTGAGGCTGCCTAATAATAGGCTAATAAAAAAGGTAGGAAACTCTTACTTTATATACTCTACCCCTTTATTAATATTATAAGTAGCGTTGGTATATTCGCTACTAATAAATTTATTTTAATTAATATTAAATTTTATACCTTTATTTCTATAGAGCTAGTATTTACTAAAAATTATTAAATAGATTTATATACTTATTATTATAAACTAGATCTTTAGAGCTAATTCTTAATTAATCTATAAGGCTTTTAGGGGTTCCTTATTTAGGAAAATATATAATTATTATTTATATCTCTTATCTTATGTTATAAAAGGGTATTAGATAATTTAGAATACCTATATTAATAATAAATTTATAAAGTAAGAGGGGTATATTTCTTTATCTTTTTTAATAAGTTTATAAGGGGGCTTATTATATAGCTTTAGATATATATTACCTTTTTTATTATTATTATTACCCTTCTTCTATAAGAAGCGCTTTAATTTATATAATATAAATAATATATTTAATAAAAAACTAGTAGAATTAAATAAATAAGAATAAATAAATAATTAAGTATATATTACTTAAGGCTTAGAAGATTTAGTAGGAGTAGTTATAATATTTAATTTTAGTAAATTAAATTAAAGTTTATTACCTAAAGAGTTAAAGTTTTTAATAGAAGGATTAAAGTTCTTAGAAATCTAATATTTAATAAAGCTAGAATTTTAAGGATCTTTAAGATATATATAATAATTAATATATATAAGGTCCTATTTAAGATAGGTATAGAAGTAATATAAAAAAAAGTTATTATTTAAAAGGTCTAATAATTCCTTTAACTTAAAAGGCTACTTATTAGTATATATAATAACTATAAGATATAGTAAATATAAGGTATAATTAACTTTATTTAAAGTAATAGAAATAAGCTTATTAATATTTTTATTAAGTTTATTATATAACCTAAAATATATATATAATATATAATACGCGTATTCTAGTATACCTTAATACTACTAAGAATAATATTATAAAGGCCCTTAAAGCCCTATTCTATTTAATGCCTAGCTTAATAATATATTAATAAATTAATATCTACTAGCTAAATAATATTAGTATATAAAGTTAAGTATTTAGAAGTAAAAGTAGATATTTCTTTAATCTTTTATAATAAGCTCTAAATAGGGATATTAGAATAGTTTTTTATAGCTAGCTTAATCTATAATATTAAGGTTCTTTTAATAAAGGTATTAATATTATAACTTTAATTAAACTAATATCTAATAATACTAGTTTTTATTAGTAATAATATATAATTATATCCTAAAAGGGGTTCTTTAAGTTATATTTATTTACTAATTCTTATACTTTCAACGCGAGTTCTTATAAAGGGTAGTAAATATTTTAATTATAATCTTAACCTTTTTATTTTATAAGGTATTATAGAGTACCTTTTATAATTCTCTTATCTAATAGATACTTAATCTTAAATAAAGAATAATTTAAATTTTTATTTTCTACTAGCTTAAGATTATCTAGGTAAGGTCTATTATAAGGATTATTTTATAAATATAGTTCTAACTATATTACTAAAATAACTAAATAAATTTATATAGTTAGAGGTAATTTTAATTAATATATTAAGTTATTAATTTTTTTTAAGACTTTAAAAGGTCTAGCTCTTTATTAACTTAATTTTTTATTAGTTAGGTTAGGAATCTTATATTTATAATATAGTTTAAGGTAAATATAGCTCCCTTTCTTAAAATAAAGTAATATATATTTCTTATTATAATACTTTTTTAATATTATATTTAAGAAGGTTATAGCTTTATTAGTAATATTTTTATTAATTTATTAAAGATAATTATAATCTTTAATAAAAAGATCTTTTAAAAATATAAAATTATTATTTACTTTAAAGCTATATAATAATTCGTTTAGAATAAAACTAGTAATAAAGTTTATAGAATTATTAAGAATTATATTAATATATAGAAGTATATTTACTTAATTAATATTTAGCTTAGATAGGTAGTACTATAATATAATTTTAATAATTTAATTAATTTATTTTAATTATTTATCTATCTATAGGTAGTATATTATTAATATTAATATTTTAATATCTAGCTATTAGAATACTACCCTCTAAAATAATAATATAAATTTAGAATCTCTATTTATTAAGAAGGATCTTAAGATCCCCTAATTATATTTATAAAATATAATAATAATAATATTTACCTATTCTTTAGATTTTTAAGTATTTTTATTAAGTTTTAGAATAACCTTCTTTATAAACTTATAAGTTATAGTTAATAAAATATTAAATCCTCCTATAACTAGTAAATTAACGATGAAGTCTATTATAATAATATAAAATAGTATTAAGAGGATAATAATAGGATTAAGAGAGTTATATAAGGAGTATTATACTATCTAAAAAACTTAGTATTTAGGATAGTATATAATATATTATTATAACTATCTAACTATCTACTTAATATAAACCGAATTTAATAGGTGGTTATATATATAATAGAATTTACTATAATTAATAAGGTTATAGGCTATATAAAAGATTTTACTTTCTATATATTTAAAGATATATAAACATTCTCTTTTATTCTTATTTATATAATAAATAAGCCTATTTTTTAGCTTAAATCTTATTTTTAGAATTTTATTTTTAGGCTATTATTTAACTAATAGGAGTGTTAGAGGAATAGAAAAGTATAGTATAAGCTTAAAGGGTAGTATAATAGAATTATATTTAGAAACTTTACCCTAATTATTAGGTATATTTCTAATAAAGATAAATAAAGGGGTAATCTATAGCTTAATTATATTTAAGATTCTTTTTTAGTATTTATTCTCTTAGTATAACTTTTTAAGCTAGTCTTTAAAATTATTTAATATTTTAATAAGTATAATATAATAGACTATCTTAGGTAATAGTAAAAGGTTTAAATTAATATTAAATATTTTAGTAAGTTAACTATATAGTATATTAAGAACTTTAGGCTAATCCTCTTATACTTATTTATATCCTTAAAGATAGGAAAGAGTATTAGGAATAGTATTTAATTTTTTAGACTTATAATAGATAGTAATATTAAAACTAAATAAATATTATAAAGCTTTAATAAGATAAAGGTTTAATTTATTAATACTTAAAATAATAAGAATAATTTATCTTAAAATTAAGATTATAACTAAGTAATTTATATATATTATTATAAATAGATACTTACTTAACTTAATTATATATCTAACTTTCTTTATTATCTAGATAATATTTATAACTTTTAGTTTAATAGGCTAGTAATTTTTTTTAACTTTATTTAAAAATTTACTTAAAAATAATATTAGTTTAATTAAAATTTATAAGATTAGTTTCTTTAAAGTTAAATCTCCCTTTATATAATATATTATTATTATAAATTCTTAGCTTTTTAATATATCTAAATCTATAAAAAGAGATTAAGCGGGGTTAAAGTAAACTAAAAAAACTAATAAATAAAAAGCTTTTTATAAATCTTTATATATTTAAAGCTCCTCCTTTATTAGCTTAAAAAGATATATTTAATTAAATTAATATTTTCTAATAATATCTTTTAACTTTTTATCCTCTCTATTTATTAATAAAGCTTTTATAAGTAGCGTTTTTTATTCCTATAATAATCTTATAAGCTAAGTATAATTTTAGATAGAAGGTCTTAGCTAGCTTATTATATTTAAGTAGATTTTAAGATCTTAAAAAGTTTTTAGGAATTAAAGGACCTAAATTATTTTAATTTTATCTTCTAATATAGATAAATTAAAACTATTAATTTATTATCTTAATAATATTATTAAAGGATAGCTTAAGAAGGATTTATTTAAGCTAAATATAACTCCTTATTCTTTATAAAGGTAGAAGATCTTTTTTAGATATTTTAAGTATTTACTTAATATATATAAAAAGATAATAATATTATTAATATATATATATATAAAGCCGTAGAAAGGATAGAATATATTATTAATTTATTATTAAATATATAATAGTAAGCCTTTATAGCTTATTAAGATAATATTATATTATTCCTAACCTTTATATAAGACTATAGTTAACTTATATTTATTAAACTAATATATATTAAACTAATAAAAGTATTTAATTATATTAATTATAAAGATATATTTATATCTAGCTATAATACTAATTATATTAGATTATAGTAGTATTAAGTAATTATTAGATTTAATAATTTTATTTAAATTTTATATATTAATAATTACTTTTCTCTTTTAATTACTTAGAGTATCTTATTATACTATAAAGATAAAGTAACTAAATTTTATAGATTAGCTTACCTATTATATTTTTCTATATTAATATAATTTATTAAATATCTTATTAACTACTTATTTATCCTTTTTACTTAAAGAGTAGACTTTAAAGGGTTTAGGATTAGCTTCTTCTTTTAAAGAGATAAATATCTATTCTTTCTTTAAAATATTAATAGTTTAGCTATAGTTAGTTTAGATATTAAGAAAGTTATTTATTATTATTATAATTTTAGTAGTATCTTATTAATTCCTATAGATAGTAATACTATCCGTTATAATATATTTAAAGGACGGGTTAATAGTAATTAGGGTAGGCAAGAAAATTTTAGTTAAGGTAATATTTAGTATAAAATTTATAATAATAAAGGTTATTAAGATAGAAATTATAGCTACTATTCTAATAATTTTAGATTTCTAAAATTATTTAGGCTTTTTATTTAGCTAGTTATTAGCTACTAAAGGAGCCTTATTAAGACTTATAAGATAGTATTTATTTTAGGTATATTTAATAATATTACCTAACTTTATATATTAGTTAATTTATATTAGGTAGTCTATAATATTATATAACTAAATAAAGAAAATTAATATATTAATTATATAGGTATAAACTCCTCCTTTAAAACCTAGGTTATAAGAATATTTTAATTTAAAGAGGAAGTTACAGTCTTTAGATAATATATTATAATATATTATAAAGATARTAATAATAGAATTTAATAAGATTATTATAATAGAGCTAATATAAATAGTATACTAGACTTATAAAGTAATTCTAGCTACTATATTAATTCTAGCTATTATATTTTTATATTTACTAATAATTATGCGGTAGTTTATAGAGTTAAAAAGGATCTTATAAAGTATTATTATATTATTCCTTATAAATATATTAGCCCTTAGTTTCTCTATAATATAAATTTTATTAATTAACTTAGCCTTAGCTAGTTTCCCTTTAAGTTCCCCTTAAATAATAAAAGAAATATTAATATATTTATAAGTCTAGTAAATAATATCTTCTAATCCTTTAATTAAAATTAAGGACGCGAGCTTTTATAATTTAATATTAAAAAAAAGCTATAATAACTTATTATAATTAAATAAAGTTATAGAGTAACTAGTATTAATATAAATATTAAAGGTTTTATTATTAATAAAGACTTATATAGTAGTATAATAAAAATCTTAAAAAGTATATTTTAGTTTAGCTTTAGATAGTTTATTATTAAACTTAATATATAACTATTTTCTTAAAAAGATATAATTTATTAAGACCTCTAAATTAGTTTTATCTAATAAAATTAATAGTAGTAATAATATCTCTATTTCTTTTTAATAAAAAGAATATAAATAGTAGAAAAGTTAATTTTTTATTATAAAGATAGCTAAATATATTTAGTAAGTATATATTAATAAGTTTATTAGATTTATAAAATATATTTTAGATTCCTTAAATTAAGCTTACTTTTTATAATATTCCTTATTTATTTCTTTATTTTTATTATAATAGAAGTTTTATTATTCTAATCCTTTAACTTAATTATATTAATTAGATATATTTTTAATAGCCTTCTTATTCTTATTAATATTTTTATAATAAACTTAGAGGTAAGCTTATTAAGGTTAGAATTAATTACCTTAGTTTTAATCTACCTATAATCTTCCTTATTAATTAAGAATATTTAATTAAAAGGGTAAATCTAACTATTTTTTAAGATTTTTATATTTTATTATAATTTATTTTTAAGGTTTTAGTATAGCTAAAGGCTAAAATTAGAATTAAAACCTTAATTAATTAGAAGCTTAATTTTATTTTTAGGACTAATAATCTTAGTTAACTTATTAGAAGCTAGGTTTATTATATTAATTTATATAAATATTAATCTAATAACCTAAATAATAAGGGGTTAAGTAGAAGGAGAATTACTAATTTAATTATAATAAATTTATTTATTATAAATAATTATAGTCTTCCTATTAATAATATTAACTAATATTCCTTAGCGTTGACTTTATATATATTTATTTATATTAAATAGATACTTTAGTATCTAAGTCCTTAAAAAAACTATTAATAATAATAATTAGTAAAGGTATAAAAACTTATACCTTAAATTTAATATTAAGATTATTTTATATAAATATAAGTTAATTATATACTAAAGTTATTTATATTATCTTAATATATCTTAATACCTTCTATATATAAGTATAAGGATAGATTTATTTTTATATATTTATTAAAATATATTTTTTAGTCTAAAGGTTTTATAGTATTACTAAGATTTATTCCTTAAAAATAATAATTAATATTTTATCTTAATCCTTTATAATAATATTTTATAGTCCGCGTTTCTTAAGATTAATAAGTTTAGTTATATATTAAATTAATATACTATCTTAAAGATATAATAGTATAACTTCTTATATAATAACTTTATCCTTAAAACTAACTAAATCTTTTAATTAATTAATAAAGATATAGACGTCTCTATAAAAAATTAAGCTATATTTATTAATAATAAGTAAGTTATTAATAAATAAATAAAAAGGATTAAAATAATTAACTTTCTTATATATAAGCCTATTACTATTATTTAAATTAAATAAATTATCTTTAGAAGGGTTACTAGGGCTATTAGAATTATTAGGGCTACTAAGTAGAATATTAGAACCCTATTTACTTTCCTTTTAGAATTATATAATACCTTTAGTAATAACATTATTAATAAGTCTTTATATAATAAGATTATTTAAGCTAGCTATTATTAGTCCTATAAGTTATTTATAGATAATTTCCTCTACTAATTCTACTCTTAAATTAGGATTAGTAGAGGAAGGATAACTTAATATTAATATTATAATAAGAGGGGTTCCTAGAGGGGTAATTAATAAGTTAGGAGTAGGAAGGCTTAGTTAAATAAATAATATATTAATATTTATTCTAGTAAAATAGTTCTTATTAGAAGATATATTTTTAATTAAAAATAATTTTTAAAATCTAGTATAAACTCCCTTAATATTTTTTTTAAAGGTATTAATAGTATTTTTAAGACTAAACTTATTAATCTTATTAATAGCTTAGTCCTTTAGAAAGTTAATTAGCTTAATAGAATTTAAATAAGACTATATTTATTAATCTTTTAAATTAGGATTTATAGTATAGACTTTTAGTTTTTATAATCTAAATTTATTCTTTCTAATTATTATAAAAATAAGGTATTATAAGCTTTTATTAATAAGTTAAGTATAGAAATAATTTATCTAAATAAAATTATATAATTAGAATATTAGAAGGATAATATTATAATTATTATTACTTAAAGATAATATTAGGATAAAGGATTATTAGAGTAGTAAGCTTATTTTAGTAATATATAATATTCTCTAAAATAAAAGTATTATAGCCTATATTATAGATTAGGTTATTTTAGTTATTCTTATTATATTATAATAACTTATTATAGAAGTAGTATAATAGCTTTTAATTAATAAAAATATAGCCTACCTATAATAGTTATTAAGTAATAGAAAATAAATAATTATAGCTACTCTATATAATATAAATAGTAACATTAGATTATAGAAATAAAAAATAGATAAGATAAGGAAAGTAAATAAGATAAAATAATAAGTAAATTTTTTAAGATTTTAATAAGAACCTTATATTAACCTTTTTAAAGAAGGTATACTAGTTTTCTTTATTTTATTAATTAGAAGGTATAGATCTAAAGTAAATAGATACTTAAAGGCTACTTAGATAGTAATATAATATAAGCACTTAAAAGCTCTTAATATAAAGGATATAGAAGTAATATAGATAAGGAAGATAATTATAGTTTTATTTTATAATATTTAAATCTAATATTAGGCGTTACAGCTAGATTAAATTAATATAAGTAAAAGAAAGGAAAGATAGATTAATTTAATAAGTTAATAAATATACTTAATTAACTTCTAAATAATAGTTTTTAAAAGTTAAAACTTATTATTATTACTACTAAAATAGTAACTAGTAAGATAAGACGTTTTAGAAGACTTCTATTAAGATAATATAGTATTATGTTAATAATATTTATAGTTCCTAGGAACTAACCTAATATACCTACTAAGGTATTACTTACTAGTAGAAGTATTATATTAGGCTACCTAAACTAAAGGCAAGCGTAATTACTATATTAAGTATTAAGTATATATTTTTTTAATAATAATATTATTAATTAATACTAGTTTTTATTTTTTATTTTTTATTTTTTTATCTTTTATTTTTTATTTTTTATTTTTTATCTTTTATTTTTTATCTTTTATCTTTTATTTTTTATCTTTTATTTTTTATATATTTTATTATTATATTTTTATATCTTTAATAATAATTAAATTATAAATATAATAAAATTTATAATATAAAAATAAAGTTATTTATATTTATAATTATAGTTATTAAATTAAATTAAATTTAATATATTAATTTTATTGTTTTTATGTATTATTTATAAAATAAATAAATAATTTTCTAAATAATTAAAATAATAT